>QVOA01022131.1:0-25352 GCA_014825685.1 Pseudomyrmex cubaensis
ATTTTTCACTCTTTGTCTTAGAGTATATAAATTCACTCTATTAAAGTGAATATTGACTTCACATAAAGTGAACTAGTCAGTGACTCTATGATTAAAGTGAAAATAAGCCGGATTTTCACTCCAAAAAATTTAAAGAGTATACAAGCAAGAAAACAACGATAAAGTAAGAACGATTGCAAATAAAGAATTATTAAAATACGCGTTTAATAACATGACAATTGATAATGATGCCTGAACGAAATACCAGCAATAAGTAATAGGAAAATAAACCATGTGAGCCTTAAGTCCAAGGTGGTGTCGGAGAGAAAACTTAATAATTTACATATGATGTATATTAAACATTTCGATTTGTATATTTGTGATCATCTTCAGCAAATGTTTATATACAAAAAAATAGGTTTTACAAAATAATAGAGACCATCCGTTAAGATACCACCTTGGACTTAAGGCTCACTTGGTTTATTTTCCTACTGTTTTAATTTATTGGGCTATATTCATAATTAGCAGTAAGTAAATTTGTTCAGTGAATGTAAATTTTCTCACTGCATCGTGTTGACAAAACAACAAGACATGTATTGTATAATGATGCAGTTTGTAAATATATATATTACGGAGAAATAGATGCGGATATATAATCACAGTGCATTGTGTGCCACGACAGATCAAATTGAACGACGCGGCGCAAGGTGTAGTTGAGAGCTCGAAGTCGCGACGAATTGCGAGGAAAGTGATCGAGTGCGAATTTCTCCATGCGCAGGATGTAACAAGGGGATTGGTGTCGATGGATGCGCGATGCGTATCATAACGACGTCCCTCTTGTGTATGAGCGGCGACGTGTATATATATATATGTATCTCACCCCAGGTTGCTGTACAAATCTCGCTACTTACGCGCCAGGGTGTCATCGATTCGCTCGACCTCTTGGCTCTCGTAAAAATCGCGCGCCTCGACGAGCCATCTCTTCCTCATTATCTCCGGGCTCTTATGGAGGTCGAATGGGGACGCGCCAACTCGCGCAAACCTTGCACGCTACAGAAAACGCAGACATTTCAATTTGTTGTATTCCATATTTTATATTCTTGCTGTTTTCTTTTATTTTGCTCGATTTGCTCGCGCGATATATATATTTCCGGCTTCTTCCGTATTTTATATTCCATTTTCTTATCTTGCGGTGTATGTGGGCACGGCGGAAAATACGCTTTGAATAACGTCTACTTGAGGGCGAATATAAAGAGAAAAAATTATGCAATCCCTTCACTAATCTGCGAAAAATACAATTATTTTTATCGCTTTATGTTTCAACACATGCATCAAATATAATATTTTTGTTATAAATATAAAGTGTGAGATAAAAGAATAATCGAAATTTGCAATTCGGAGTCTCGGACGCAAACACGAGATTGCTACTTTCATACTTTTCGCACGATTTGTAAACGTTTGTGCGCGTGAAGTCATGCGCGTGTCGACGGAAAAGAGCGAAGAGACGTCGCCACAAGAGAGGGTCACCATCGGCGCCGCGCCAGGCGGCAAGTGTCCGCCGGAGGAGCCGGAGAACATTTTCGAATCTGTTTAATCTCGGTACGCGGCGCGTAAGTGAAAGCTATCTCGGTGAATGTGAAATCAAACAAAGCAACAAACAAACGCCTTTCCTGCCGCGCCGCCATCTCGAGTGGAACCAAAGTCGGTTGGGCAGGCGTGAGATTGGCACCCCCCTTCGCCGTACCCTGAGCCCCTTTGATGTGCACGCTCGACACCAACGTGTCACACTCCGAGTGTTTACGAGACGAATCTTTTATCCCTACTTCTTCTTCTTTCTCGCACGTTCCGCCCTTTCTCCTAGTCTCTTCTCTGCCTTTCGCTTTTACACCCTCGCATCTCTGCTTTCTTCGCGCCCAACCTCTTCCCTCCCCGCGCGCGCGCGCGCGCACCTTTCTTGACACTCCACTCTTCGTTCTCCCAATCGCTGTGAATGCGCGCTACCGTCCTTCCTTTTTAGCGCACTTCCGTTGGAGATAATTAACTGGCTATTCCGCATCGACCGATTCTCGACTAATGCGACCGTAAAAGTTGTCGATTCGGAAATAGCAAGTGATATTGAAAAACGCAGCGGGTTAATTAATTGCTCAATCAAAAAGATATCAAAAGAGTGTAAAGTAAATTAATAAAACTGTCATACAAATGTGCGAATGTTTGTCGAAAACGTATGTCAATTCACTTAGAAAGATTATAATTTCATTACTTTTTATTCAAGTTCCCGCGAACTCGCGGTTACCGGATCTTCAAACGTCTTTAATATATTTATTATTATTGTTGTTGCTGTTGTTGTTACAGGTAACTTCATCCCGCAAGTTTTTGATTCTTCTTCCGCAAATGAATTATGCGCTTCACAATTCTTTCATCGTTCGCGCGTGCTGTTTCCTTCACTGAGAAAGAAGTGAAGAAGAGAAGGAAGCGACGGCAAAATGACTGGCGAACAAATGTGTTTCCGAAACTTGTTTCGAAAATGGCGATAATAAGGGCTCATTCAGTAGCAACGAGCGCTATTGTGTCTACCTTGCCGGACATACCAGCCCTGCCTCGACCCTGTCTGAACTTGCCGAAGATTCTCAATGGAGCGAGCAAACTCAAGAAACAAACAAGCGAGTAAACGTACTTTCTTTAGACGATCGTTTTCTTAAACTTCTTCTTGTTTAGTGTGCCGCGATTTGAAAACGGTTGGAAAACGTTAGAATAACGTATTGCATTGTAATGTAACGTATTGCATTGTGTAATGAAAAGAACATGTACACAATACTCGTCATATAAATTTGTACGAGATAACTGTCTCAATGACCAGATATTTATTTAAGAAATCTTTAATAAATATCCGATTTATAATAGTATATAGTATTTATACACAAAAAGGTATGTAAAAGGAACTAATATTTAGCCATATTAATATTTATTTAAACTAATATTTAAATTATTATTTAAACTATTTATTATACTTAATATTTATTTATTTATTTAGAATAAATATTTAAAAACATATCTTAAAAAGTATTTAAAACATTGAGAATTGTTATATGTTTAATATTCACATACCTAATAATAATTATTTTTTACTAAATATCCCTCACATTTCCGTAAACAATCGCCTTATCACAGCAAAGAATTATACAGTAACTGTCGAACAGTCAAATTTAAGATCATTTTAATCCAATTCCGCAATTTCCGTCTCAGAGATACGTATCTCCGAACAGTAGTCTGTTTTCGTGTGCGTTACATCCCTTCGGCAGATCACGAAGCTTTACTATCAATTAAAGCAAACTAGATACTTAGAGAACGATGGTTCGGATCCCGAGTATCAATGGTAAAGTCTCTCGTTGGGTGGAGCGTCTACATCCGATACGTACAACATGCGAGTATCAAGGCGGTCACTAATCCGCGTGTCGATCTTTGACGGTAAAGGGAGCCGACAGCAAACCTCGAAGATTCCTACCATCGGGGCTCGGGATTAAAGAACCCGCGCGCCAGTACAACAGCATGAATCGTCGACGACAATGGAGGCGGTAGCCTCCAATAAATGGATGACCAATAAATTGAGCCACGGTTCATTTCACTAATTCCCGTAATAATCTAATAGATTAACGATTATCTGTTTAATGCGGCTCGTTTACCGGTCGCTCTTGTATCCTTCGGAGAAGAACGGTTCATTCAAAACTCGTGAATGAACCTCACGAGACTTTTTCTCGGAACTAAGAGCGAGAGAAAAAAGAGAGAGAGAGAGAGAGAGAGGAAAACGCCTTGCGCGTGAAAAGATCAGTAATACAGGAATTTGTACAGATTTTCTCTCTCTCTCTGTGTGTGTGTGTGTGTGTGTGTGTGTGTGTGTGTGCTATGTGTTTAATATAGACAGCGATAAATTCGCAAGAAGAGAGATATATACAAAAATAAATATAAATACCTCAAAGAAATGATATTTTTTTATATATAAGAGAGAGAGAGAAAACATTAATCTCCATTAGTGATTAAAAGATCTGTTTCGAGAGCGCGTCAAATGTGATTAGGGTTGGAGACACTTCTATTTACACCAGTTCCGGCAATGCAAAGCTGACGACAGTTTGAGTAGAAATGAACGAAGTGCGAATCTCTTTTTATTGCGCCGACCGGCGCGGCACCAAATTTGGGGTGCAATTTAATTTAATGGGGGCAAACGGAGGTGGCTGAAGGGGGATCAAGAAGATTGAAGGGGGTGAAACGAGCAAAGACCACCGATCGGTATTTAGTGGCTCCTGCGAATGACATGTACGAGCTAACAACCGTCCCATCGCATTTTCAATGAGGCAGGGATGCGGAAAAAAATTTTTTTAAGCACTTGCGAACGTCAATCAGCCTTAAATGACCTGCGCTTTTTCAAATAGCGCAATAATGTCGAGGTGTAAAAAAATTATAAAAACATTAAAATATACTTATATAATATTATATATATATTTTTTTTTATTATAGATAATATATGTATGTAATATTTATCTATATATATGTTTCATCCTCTGATATATATTCTTTTATTAAGAATATCAAAATAATAGCTGTCTCCCTCCGCCTCCCTCTTCTCCTTCTCCCTAGCAATCCGAGCTACCCCAGCCAACGGGAACATAAGGTGAAGGTGTACCGCGTACTTAGATAATCGTGTATATAGAATAGCGCGATCAATCGCGTTGATGGCGGAAAATAAAGACGAGTGCAAAAGTGCGCCGCGATGTACAACGTCGTCGACGATTTGCGCGGGGGAGGAAGGAGGGGGTGACAATGCGTGCGACAAAGAGGATTTTTCGCGAAATAGTGGACGGGCGAACGGAGATGGGGGAAGGGGAAAGGGAGTGCGTTCTTGAATGCAGGAGACACGCGTTGTGTGTGCGTGTGCGTATGTATGTGACGTGGGTGGAGAGGTTAACACGTGCACGCGGAGAGATTTCTGTGTCGCCGTGAAACGCTTAGCGAGATTGCAGTCGACAATACGACAATACAACGTGCGTGACACGCCCGGCGCGGTTTTCGCGGGATGAGAGGGTGGGAAGAATGCGAAGAGGGAGGGACAGAGAAGCTGCGAGGGGACGGGAGGGAGGGACGAACAGCGGCGACGACGAAGGGATGGATTTCGAGCAGACACTGAAATCTCGCCAATTCTAAAGGGGTGGTTTGGTTCGCCACACCCCGGCTCGCGCGGCTTTCATCATGCGGACTCGACTCTGCCGCGGCTATCGGGATTCTCACCCTTGTTTACCGCACCACTACCCCTTCTCTCTTTTGCCTCTCCATTTCTCTCTCTCTCTCTCTCTCTCTAACCAAGAATCGAGCGCGCGATACTCCTTAACACGAGCGGCTTACCGGATCATCGGCTAATCTGCACGATGGAAACGGATTTAATTACGGATCTTACTTTGTATTTCGCTTTTTATCGAATATCAGCCAAGTGATGTATTCGTCAATATTATTATATTTTTCGAAGGAACAAATTGTATACATATATATACACGCGGAACAGCCACGTACGCGTTTTACAGTGATTTCGTCTTGTTTGTGCGATGAAAAGATATATATAAAAAAAAAAAAAAACCCGGGCCGGACAATGCGTCGCATCCGATCTCGAAGCGAAGTGGCAAGCTGCTAGTACAAAAAGCCGAGCTCCTATGTATATACGTACTACCAAATGGTATTTGGGAGCATCCTCACCCTTCAGCGCGCGACGCGACGTGTATCGTTCTCTCTCTCTCTCTCCCTCTCTCTCTCTCTCTCTCTCTCTCTGTGTACTTATCCATATGTATCTAGCTTATAAAAGAGCGCACAATGCCCGGGCATTATAATGCCCGGAAAGTGCACAAGTGCACGGACTCTTGAGTTTGTATCGAGAAGGTTTCGTATCTGTGCCCTTTTGTGCTCTCGTGAACTCAAATGGCCAATCAATGGCGAAAGGGACCGCGGGACTTGTCATCGTTTGTATTTTTATATGTTTGCGATACGCTGCGAAGGTTACGTACATGTTGTTACATAATGTGCGGAAGGTGCGAAAAAACTGCGACATTGTAGAGAAGCAAGTGTCTTCCCTATAGGTCCGAAAGCGCTGAATATGTGTGCAATTTCTCTTCGCACACACACGAGTTTTCTCCCGAGAAAAAGATTCGATCTTATATTCCCAATCTTGTATTCATTCATGTTATCTTAATTCTCAAACAACTTCCTCGAACGTCGTCAGATTTCTAATGTAAAAAACGTGTTCACATTCATCCTGCGCGTCACATACCTACGCTTCTTTTGCTCACACTATATAGCGATTTCAACAAATTTGCGTGATGCATGAACGGAAAAATCGCGGTTTGGTTATACTTTTCATATAGAAACGAAGGGGGAAGGGGAGGGAGTGGGGAACGTTTTTGATGGAGAAGCATGACCCACTTCTTCGCTATTACAAATCAATATTACGTCGTCTCGAGGGCGCCCGGCTATACGTCAAAGCAAGATCAAACTTTTTCAATCTCGATTAATTCCGCCGCTGTGGTATTGCCGTGACAGGGGCGATTGTCCGCTGTTAAAGAGTGCGGAAAACTGCGGTTGAGTGACACGAGCGCTTGAAATTTAAAAAAAAGAGCCCTATGAAAATAAATAGAACGACGGCGGCGGCGGGAGGAGGAGGGAGGAGAGTGCGCGCGCGGTGACAGGCAGCGGCGCGCTTCATAAATGCCCACGCCGCCGCGAGGCGTAATTTCTCTTTGTCATGCTCAGCTCGATAACGAGATGACTCTCAAAAACGCAATTCGAAAAATCGCATCGCCATTATAATAAACGCGATCCTGTATCGGCGTAAACAGGAATTTCACTATAAAATTACGAAGCAACAATAATTTAAATTATAACAACTTAGAACCCCCAATAACACGCTCATGTAGTATCAAATAAGAGAAATATATTCAGTCACTGTGAGCCAATATACTGGATGCTGAAATATATATTTTATTTAAACATGTAAATTATTACATAATAAAATTCGAATTTCAATTCGAAGATTCATCTCAGATGCTTGCATCACATGTAGATGAACATTCTATTTTATGTCTCCTCATGGAAATAATTAAAAATGTTAAAAATGTGTGTCGAAAATATCTTACAAGAAAAACAATGTAATTTTGTAAATATTTAATAAAAATGTTCACACTTTTTTTTTTAAATTTGATCGCAAAGAAGGAGGACGGCTTCGCGCCAATGGCGTGTGTGGAAACGTCCTATAAATGGTATAAGCCGGATTTAAGTCGGTGCTCTCCAGCGGCACAGGAGTAAAGGTTACAGGCCGCCAATTTTGTGCGGTTCCCGGATACACACGTGTGCACGTCCCGCGCGTAACACATCCACGGATACACGTGTATCCGCGCGGAACGGCGCGGCACGACTCGAGCTGAAACCTCGGCGTAAGAATCCGGCCTCGCGCGCCCACGGGCTCCGGTAATGCCCGCAGGAACACCGAGGGGAAATCCCCTCATGGCGGCGGGATCTTCAATGACGATGACAAGGGCCGACAGCCTTTCCAAACATGCAGTTGTAAACGTCTGCTCTCGTTTCATGCCAGACGTGACCGCATCGCCCTAAGGGCTTTGCTGCTATTCTGTCAGTGGCTACTGTTCGCTACCGAGTTAATACAGTGGTAACTCTCGGGCGCTGCGGTGTACACGAAAGAAACAGAAACGCCGACAGAATTGCACGGGAAACTTGTGATTTGTTTACTATGCGAGTTTGTGGGCTGTACGACAGATAATATCTTTTCGCGGACGATTATACGAAAGTAAAATCATCTTTTAAAAACATTCGCAAAATATTTGCAATTTTCATTTCAAAGCTACAGCTAATATACGTATCCATTATTTATATTTTTTATTTATATATTTTTTATTTAATTTTTTATTATATTTGTTTTACTATAACTTTCATTACAATTACGTTTGTCAGACTATTTTATTTTCGTGTCAATTATTCTTCTCTAGTGTTCCGAGGAATTTTGCAATGCTTTATTTCCCGTTATTTAAATTTTTGTTATATCGTTTTAATGTATTTTTACAGAAATTTATTTCTGGTATAAATAATTATTTTGCTCACAAAGAGCTTTTGTTACTAAAAATAAATTTATTACTTGGCGTGATCAAAAATAAATATTATTTTCACCACATCAGTAATGAATTATTTTGATTTATAAAAGCAATGTTCAAGTGATTTTAATATTCAAAACATTATCTTGACTATATCAGTGTATACACCGGTAATATAAATTTCCGCAAGGATCTCGCTGGTTCAGAGAGATGCTCGTTAATCAGCCTTCGAACCAGTTTGCTTTCGCTCAACCCTTTGGGGTTCCAGTTTTAAAAGAAGCGAAATGACAACAATAACAAACAACATCAACAATAATAGCGAGGGAAGATTTGGTTGATCGTCGCTACAGGGCTTAAAGAAAGCTTATCTCCCTAATACTGGTAATACTTTGGCTTTAAGCGGACATCAAAAGCAAATGTACTTACGTTACACTGTTCGATCCCGTTTCTGTGTTGTGCCGACCATCGTGGTATTAATACATTGAAAGGGACCCCGTGACCCCGTTTACGTTTCTAGAGGTTTTGTAGATCGGATTATTATCGGAAAGTGCACGTTGTGAACTGTTCGCTTTGTGACCCTTTTACGAAACACGCTTTTTTTTTTCCCCAGACACAAAGGTAACGGCTACTCTAAAATTTTATTATATTAGATATTCAAATATACCAAGAGAAAATAACACACAGAGGCGTGTGTATATATAAGTTTTTACATCTTTCAAACAGAACTAGCTTTTTTTTTCTTATTAATCGAACAAGATTTTAAATAAAAACTTCAAAGTGGTTTCGAAAATCAAATATCAATCCGGGCAGCTTTGAGTTTGAAGGTTACATTTAATGCGCGAACATATGCCAATGTTTGCCTTCCAGCGTGCACGCTCATCTGGTTACTTCGCTTGGTCGGACCCTTCTTTTAGGTTTTTTTTTTTTTTTTTTGTTTTTGTTTGGATGACCACAGATTTGACAACCCTCCTCCGCGCGAAAACGAAATCGAGTAATATAACAAAAAGAGCAGTTGTTGTTCGCATACAATTTCGAGAACGAAGATAATTTATATAATAGTCGCAGTGGAGAATTTCTCGTTTAGTTTTCTTTCTCGAAAAATTTATGCGCGCGCGCGATAATCGCGCGACGTCGTCGGCGTGCGGCACTTTCGGCGCGTTGCATTATCCCAAAGTGGTGTATAAATTGCACGCGCACGGGACGTGAGAACACACAACTTTAGTGGGTACGCAGTTCGTCAGAGAATTCAGTCGAGAGAGAGAGGGAGAGAGACGTGGTGTGAATTGGTAAGTTCTGTCGAGTTACGTCGAGAGTCGAATTTTCCTGTCAGCGATGGCGGCAATCCTCTCGCGAACGACGCAATTTTCCAACACACGGCCGTCGCTTTTCCGAACCGAGTTCCGTTCGTCTTGCGCGTCTCATTTCTCTACGCGTGGACGGCATTGCGCGTCTCGAATGGGTGATCGTTAAGCGCAAAAATGTTTGTGCGCGAGACTCGAGAATGACGGGAACGATTGCGAGATTGTCGTTCGCACACATCCCTAGATTTCAATAAGAGAAGTTGTGAATAGACTGTTCCCGGTAATGAGGAATCTACTAGCTAAGCAGCCAAGCATCCGCTAGCCCATCTATCTAACCAAGCCGCAGTTCGTTTCGCCCCCATCCTACGTGGTTTCGGCCTGTTCACGCCACCCTTTCGACACCGCCGCTGTGCTATCGCTACCGCTAACCCTCTCGCGCACGCCTCCCGGCTTCGTCACGTTCCAGCTTCCCTTTTAACCTCTGTCACCCCACCGCGCGCTCGCTTGTTGGAAGTTAAGGAGCGAGCAGTGAAGAAACGGACGGAAGATCTTTGCACGCGCGGAAGAGTTACACAGTCAATCCCATTTTTGTTTTTAATTGGGATCGTAGGTTCTTGTTATTATTAATCACTTGTCGTGGTTGTAAATATAATACAGAAAGATAAGTAATTGAATTTACACGTATTTTGTTTCTACACAGATCTTAGTGAAATATAAGATCGCGCAATTTTGAAGAGCAAAAAGCTATTCTTACGTAAGCACATAATATTCTGTGGTGTCTGATAAGAGAGAGAGAGAGAGAAATAAAAACAAAAACGCTGCGACACGCTTTCACATCTAGATTTCAAGTTGTCGATTCGGTTAATTCCGGCGAATAGTTGCGAAGGAACTGAAAGAACAAAGAAAAAAAGAAAGAAAGAGAGAGAGACAGAGAGAGAGGAGAAGAAAAAGAAGAGAAAACATAGATAAGAGGGGGAGGTAAGGCGGGATAAAATTGACGAGACGCAGCGTGGGATAAAATTGACGAGCGATAGAAGAAGCGAGGAGCGGCGCAAAGGAATCCTTTTGATAGAAAAAGCGTAGGCAGGATCGCGGTTGAAAAGATTCCGCGGATTAAGACGCGATAACGAGCTCCGTTCACTCTCGAAAAGCCGCCGTTAAGAGGATCACGAGCGGCGACGCCTCGTCGATTCCGTGGTGATTGGCTGATTATCCGGGCAAAGTAATACACCGGGGGTTTATTGTTTCCCCGGTCTGACACTTCAACCCCCGCGGATAAGAGAGATTCCCTCCACTCAGCCTGACACTCCGGCGACGAGAGAGAGAGATGAAAGTCGCGAGAAAGGAGGAATAAATGCCGCGACGTGTTGAAACGCGTTACCAATTAGATCTATCGGTAGCGAAATCAACGTAATGGCACAAAGAATATCTTGTATATTTTTACATTTTCCGAAAGAGCGTCTCTTGCACATTTATAAACTCGACAATCGAACTCTCCGTCTCTCCTCTTTCTCCTCCCTTTTCCGCACCGATGGCAAATTAAACACAAACATACATAGATCGGATAAAAGGCTACTTATTGTTTCTCGCGTATTAAAAATCACAACACGCGCGTTTGTTATAAATTCTCATCAATAGATATCATATGTTGTTTGCCATATGTTCTCAAGAAATTTATTTTACTTTGTTGATCATTAGAAGGTTACCACCTTCTTAGCTGTAATCTATTTGTGCGTATCGGAATACTTTTCATTATAGAAAAACTAACCGATGACGACAATGAGCGCGGAAATCGAATGTAATGTCGTACCTATTGTGGAAAAGGTACCAATTACAAGCCGAAATGAAGTACGTATTAGAAATATAATTTAAGTAATACTCGATGAAAATTGGCACTTTGAAACGCGGCGATAGGAAAGGACACCCCAATCAGAAGACAATGGCCTTTGGCTTATTGGAGAAGGGAGACCTTTATATCCACGTCACGTCACCTATTATTGCGTTAACAGCTAATCATCTACGCCTCCCTTGTTCTACCGTGTTATGGGATTCCGGGAGGGTGAAATTTTGCGCGGTGAGATTTTGCGGGAAAAAATTGAAAACGACTTATGACACACTTCCGCGAAATCGTGTCTTCGCCGACTTTCGAAAAATCTTTTGTACAGTCTCGTAACGAAGAACCTTTCGTACGAAATTGCGGGCGGCGCATTTACATATACCACAACTCGTGGAAAGCTCTATACAAGCTCGCGGTGTATGTGTCTAGGGCTGATGTCCGAAGATGCCGGAACAATCTCGCGGAGCTTGGTGGATTAGGATGGGGGCCGGCGGGAGACCGGATTGTTATACCTAAGCAAATCACAGAGATTGTTTGCAATGGCATCGTTTCACGCATGAGGCCGTCTCTCGCTGAGGCCGTTCTTTATTCCTTTCTCGAGAGTCGATGCCACTTGAGCGAGCTGGAGTAGTGCAGGAGCGGCGGATGCGAGGAGGGCTCCGCGCCCGGTCGCCCCCACCGACGACGACGGGAGCGGACGACTTTGATCTGTGCCGGAACTAACCCTGCTGTTATTTTATTCACTTCGACGATGCTCCAGAGACTGCGGAGCTCTCTCTCTCTCTCTTCGACTGCGCGCCATTCAGTCATCGCAGGCAAAGGAATGACGCCCGCGGAATTGTTTTTTCGGTCTCCACTCGGCCACTTGATGGAAGGAGTCGAGCTCTCTTTCCTCGAGTCTCTCTTCGTTCCTCTTCCCGATTTATATTTGTCAAAGCAAACGCGGATCTCGTTAGAGAGAACCCGAAGTCTGAGAATTGGCGAGCATTTCGGATCTAGGATAAATAGTTCGCGAGGTTTTTTGAATAGATAATCCGCGTGCGCTTGTGCCTCTCGCTTTGCCAAAAAGTCGAGTGGCACATATGTCGCGTATCTTTGCAGGTGGTTTAGAGACTACTTCGTCGTTGAAGTAGCTTCATATTCTTCAGATGTATTCTTTTTAATATCAGAGAGCTCACGGATACACACACACACACATACATATATATATTTCTATATATATGTATATGAATCCAAATATCCGAGACGTATCTAAATTTCTCGAGATCGGAACTGCGCCTATACTCTCATATAATCGCACCTCGTGCCTGGCTTAAAGGACGACAATTAAATGACATGGTTGCGCGCCGGCAGTAACTTCGACTACGGATTCTCCATATTCATGGGAGATCAACGCGCGTTTAGACGGGAGGGGATACGCCGGTTGAGTTGATCAAAGGCCGTCCGACTGCGATGCCGAGGTCCTCACAGCCCCTGCGCGAAACCTCCTCGCTCTCTTTATTACTCAAACAACTCACCCGGGCAGCCGAAGTTCAACTGTACTTTTCAAATAATGACCCCGTCATATTGTATACCTTTGCATTTTTACATTAAAAACTCGGCGCTTTCTTTTAATGTTTCGAGATCAGCGGTAGAAAGAGGGATGGAAAGTCCGGGGCTTTCAAGAGGCGACAAAGGAAGGTAAAAAAAAAAAAAAAAAAAAAAAAAAAAAAAAAACTAATGCTTGATTACGAACAACCGCGCCATTGTCGCAATAAAGGCTATCGTTCACATTTTTTTTTCACGCGATCGTGCGTTCTGTACCATTTCTTTGCGCGAATGCGGCTTTAAGAAAGTTTACCGTGTCAAGTCTCTGTGAGTGTACTTTTTTTTTTTTTTATAAATTACCACTTCGTGCGCGCGAGATGTAACATAAAGTGCATTAATGTCGCGAAGGAAGTAAATCTCTGAATAACAAGATGCTTTGCCGGATGTTCTGATGAAAGTTAAGAAGCTAAATTCTACGCCCCGATGGAATTTTTCAAAATCATTTCACAGACTCTGAAAATCGCGTTCCATTCGTTTCACATATTATTCGCGTTGTAAAGTGCCTCCGTCTTAGATCATGCGTCTTTCCGGCGATTTTGTGCAAGTGCAACACAAAGACGAACATCGATTTGCAGGTACAGTCCCGCACAGATGTGTAATCGCCTTAGCAAATATTTCTGTGAATGCCGTTCCGAAAATGCCTATTATAAGGCGGGAAAGGGGATAAGGTACCGCGGGAGAGAGAGATTCTGTCCTCTCCTTCTCCCCCATCTTATAATGGATATCCGACACACGTAATGATAATCCCATAATGCGTGGATCTACTTGAAATTGGCCGGGAATACAAGTCTCGAATATCTTCCGCTTCGTACGCACCGAAAATCGTACTTCCTATTGAATTCATGCGCTGATCTCATATAGTAAGAGATGTGGGCATGCTGGTATATATACATAGGAAAATTATATATAGATGTATATATATATAGATATATAACGTATAAATATACACAACCAAGAGGTTGTCTGGTTCTTGAAGCGTGTATGATGAACGGTAGATTCAATAGAACTGATGTCGTGCGTGCGATCAAGGCAGAATAAAGAATTTCTAGGTGTTTTCCTAAATAGAAATATATTATACGATGAACGGGAGTAGGTGGGCACATATCCACATGTGTGTTTTGAAATTATATACTATACAATGTAAATGAAGTAAAATAAAAGTCTACTAATTTGTGCAAATAATTGAACATATACCTGATAATGTATATATTTAGCGCAATATAGTGCGTACACATAGTACATTTTTATTGTTTTGGGAGTTGTGATACAGAGATGTAAATTCGTGCTACCCCGTCGCTCGGGGTGCGCGTTTCACACCGACATCTTGCGTTGACTCTCGGAGGTCTCACTCGGCTCTGTTGCCTTCGGAAGGCGTTATTCAACGGATAATAGCTCGTTTGTCGGTATCACCAAAGCCTGTCAATCCAGATTATTTGCAGCTGTTTGGTTAAAGTTGACCAACAAACAGCAAAGTTGTTTCTAATATCAATAAAAATCTAAAATATGGACGTTTGATAATATAGAACTTAGAAGGTAAACAGATCAGTGGTCACAAAAACGTATTTTGATAAAGTTTAAAAAAATGTACAGATTACATTACTCAATGTCGATGCAGTTAAATGAACTGTGTATATAAATATATGTTATCGTGTGTATTCTATTGTATTTCATATTATTGTATTATTGTAATCTATACAAAACTAAATCTATTGAAATGTATTTTTTTTCATGAAAACAGCATAAAAAAGTGATAACGTTATTTTGCTGTTTTTTTTTTCTAGATTTCCATAATAATATGATACACTAAATATATGTGTCTACAGTAATTTAATACAGTAAGTAACGTTTCGCAATAAATATCGAAATATTAATTATAGTATGTAAGCAAAAAGTGTAAATATAATATATATATAAATATATACATTATATATATATTATATATATATTAAAACATACGCGCACGCATACTATAAACAGACACACACTATCCGATTTTATCAAGATAATATTCAGAAATATATTATCAGTCATGTTGTGCGCAGAGACTAATTAAAAGCCGAGTAAATGTATAATGAAAGAGATAAGTAAAAAAAAAAATAAAAAAGTTCCGTAACTGATATCACTTATTGCATAAAATATCTAGCGAGAGTTGAAATAAAATTTACAGATTTTTAAAATTATATATTTAAAACATACGATGATAATTTCCGCTCGCGTCTTTTATATGAAGTTTTTTATGAAGTGTTAATTAAACAATTTATTTTTTTCTGATTTTAAAGAATTTATATAAATTTATTTGGTGGTACGCGGTATAGAGAGAAAGAAAGAGAGAGAACCCTCATTACGGTTCAAATAAATTCTATTTTTTCTTTCACTTCTGACTTTCATGTTGCTACAATTTTATTCTCGTTAATTAATTTTATAAAATTCTACCGTCGCACTATAGTATTGCACTTCAAGTATTATATGCAATTTAAGTATTGCATTATTCAAATCATAATGGATAATAGCAGTATAAATGTTGCGTAACGTGTTCACTGACTCGAGATAATAAAGGTTAGGTACACACTATAGCTATTGTAGCTTAATGTGCTGCAAACGAGTGGATAAATAATGTACACACATTCCGCTAACAATTAACGATAGCGATATAATTGTTTTATTGTACGTACACACAATAATGCTATCCCACATATAGACTGTGCGAGAACACATTTTGACATTTTTATAAATGTATTAATAATTCTTAATACACAGTAATGTGATGTATATAATAATCGTTACGTGAAATAAATAACGATTAATAATAATCGTTACGTAAAATAAGTAACGATTATTCGTCGCTCGATACGTATTTTCTATATGCTAATTTGTATTTACATATGTTGTTTACATGTTTATATATATATATTACTAATTATGTTTCAAATGTTATCACAAAAGAAAACGGAGAAACATTTGAAGTAACAAGAAGAGTAACTTTATCATAAGCAAAATATATACGATACGTGTGTAGCAGATGGTCCTACTTAAGATTGATTAATTATCCAGACCCATCCAGCATTAGATAGTTTCTGCGTAAGCACAGAGAAGCTCTCCTTAACAAGTTGAATCTACATGAGACAAAGTACGGCACAGTTGAGAAAGGGAGAGAGAGAGAGAGATGGAAATAGAGAAACACCGTGTGATTCTCAGATCTAGTTGCAAGACGCAGTAGGACCACACAATGGGAGATAACGCGTTATCTTCCCGAGCATCTCTCGTCTATTAATATGACGATAAAAATGACAGATGTGAGCAATCAAACGTACGTGATAGATATCAAATAATATTATCAGCTACGTGAGAATTAACAGGCGCGATGTGTTAACAGAAATTTCGTTGTTCGATATACAGTCTTTTCGCTCCAATCGATACTGTCGATTTTTTTTTTTTTTTACGATTTGCTGTATGCGAGATGTTATCAACTCGCGCTTACGCGTCTCGCTCGTGCAAGAAAAACATACTTTATTGTGTCATTTTTAATTATACAATCTCTCTGAGGATACAACTTTTCACTAATAAAATTTGTCAAGATAACGAAAAACAATCACGTTCTTTTTAACACGTCGCTCCAATCTTTTGCGCTTTTGCGATATAATATTCCGCAAATAAAGCTGAACAACAAGTTTTTACAATACGTGCGCCATATAGGATTTTCTAATTATAACAACGCAAGAAGATTTCGGTCGTTCTTATCTGTGTATAAGAGAAATGGTAGAGATGTATATCGGCTACTTTTTAAAATTGTATCTCGTTTCACAATCGAGATAATGACACCGATAATCTAATTGAAAGTAGCGCCCATTTCCAAAAGCACGCGTCTGCTCGTTCTCTATTTCGGAGAATACAAGTGTAATATCGTATGTTTTCTTGTACATGATGTTTATCGCATACAATCATCAATGATATATAAGTACGGAGAAGGGAAGTGGTTTCTCTTTCCTCTTTGAATTGTGCAATGCCACGTTCATCATCATCTCGCGTATAATATAATTGAACTTTTCGCCAAAGGCACGTGAGTTTCTTATATTCGAATACAATACGTATGTGAAAATTCTCGTGCTAATTCCGAGAGAGTGTCAGTTAATGCACGGGATAACGGCGGGAATATCTGCAACACGCCGGCATAAAGGTACATATTTCGCCGAGTCTCTTTTGAATGCTTTTGAGTTAGACCGGCTGATTATACGCTCTTGGTGTCGTCGTCGGTCTAATCCGTCTCCGCGCGCGTTTCATTTGCATCTCGCGCGCCGGTTGAGCCGTTTCATAAAGCGTACGTGATCGCGATAAAAGTCGGCGCGCCGTTAACGCGCGACGCCGTTAACACGTTTCCCAGAAGACATCTGATAATGTCCGGTACGTGCCGCATTTGTCTTATTAATGCAACGCCAGTCACGTGAGTAACGGCAGCCGTTCTCCGGCTTATCTCCCCGCGCGCTTTGCAGAGACAAAAATCTCGCTCGGGACTTCCCGTCATTTTTGCACTTACTTGAGATTCCCCACGGTCGATGCGGACTCAATCTTACGACATTGGATTTGCCACAGCATCGAACTCTCGATTCACCAAGAGAAAGAGAGTCTCTCATGACATGTGATACCTCGTGCATCGTTCGCCTTTAATCGCGCACGCGTCACATGGAATCCGGCATATATTATACGAGGAAAAAGTTCACGTCGCTGATGCGAAGAGACTTTCGTTCGTATATAGATAATCGCCAATCGTCGTTCGCGATAGTTCAGTTACGAAAACGCTGTTTGCATGCGTGTTTGCGGTCTTAACTTACGTAAGTTGCATATCTTTATTTTCATTTAAATCAAGGTTAAATGCTTCGCAGCTATACTTATTTGTTATATATATATTAAGATAACAACAAATAGCTTATATGTAATATAAGCTATCTGTTGTTACTTTAATAAATAATATAATAGTTAATATATAATATACAATATACAATATATAATATACAATGGGTAATAAAGACCATAAGAAGAAGAATTTGATAAATCCATTTTTTTCACGATTTTCTCTTTTTGATGTTACTTGGCAGTTAAAATATTTAGTATTTAGTATTTTAATTATCCAAAGCGAGAGAGGGAAATTTTTGATTCCGAGATATAAGCATTTTTATAAAACGCGTAACAGAAAAATACATGTGCGTTTCGAACTTTAAAATCGCTCTCCACTAAAATTACGAAAATGTGACTTATCAAGTTCTTCTCCTGTGGTCTTCATATAATATAATGATTATTACATTATAAACTCTAGAACAAAAAAACAATCGGTAACGCGTTGCAAGCTTGACTTTTGAGTTTGATCCGTGGTGTGATTATACTCGAAAGTTGTTCCAAAATTTTGACACTCTGGATGTATTTCAGTTGTTATATTTCACAATGTTGTTCATAGAACTTAGATAAACGTCTCTGTTTTAGGAGAGAATAGTAAGTAGGAAAGATAAACTTGTTTTAATTTACTTAATTTGGAGATAATAATACATGTGCTACTAATATTATAATAATATTGACAGAATTTTTTCGGGAAAGAAAAAATCCATGTTTTTTTAGTAATTAAAGAAAGGAAACGTGAGAGAAAGAAAGACGGATCGTGTAAAATGAAGAAGCAATAGATGCGACCTCGTAACCTCGTTCAAGGCAAACTGCCTATTTTCTACTTTCAGCGATTGATTTTTGTTCTTCTCCTTTTTCTGGATGTTCAATTTTACAGGTTGAAAGAGAGAGTGAGTGAGTGAGAGAGAGAGAGAGAGAAAGAGCTAATCCGTTTCCTTGAAATAGCAGTAAAGCTTGCGCGCGATTGTACATACTATATATACCATGAGGAAAAACCAGTTGTATGTGTTACATCCTTGTCAGTTGTATTTACGAGTTATTATAAACGTAAACAAATTTTTTCCGACGCATCAGTAAAAAAAAAATAAATTCCTGATATAAGGAAATTCCCGACAATGTCCAGCGTTTCGAAGAATCATTTTTCGCAAATGATTCTTCTGGTCAAGAGTTGATAAAAATCTTGGCAAAGATAAGAATTAATTATTGCAAATTGCATTATTATTATGGATTGAGTGTAAGATATACATCTCGTTTTATTTTCAATTGTACAAAATTTATAATAATTTATCGGATTTATTGACAGAAAGACGCATCAAATTATGTATATGATTTAAGAGATACAAAAACGCACATGCACACAATTATGACATTAGTTTAATATAAATAATACAATAATTGTAATAAATTTATCATTATGAAACGAGATTAACGTATTCGGAGCAAACACGTGCTTTTGGCATTTTAAATTATTATAATATATATATATGTACTGTGATTAGCGCACAGAACGGTGTTGATTTTATTACGTATTTTATTACGTAGTATAAGCAAATTAAGATAATGCAATGTGTGTAATGTAATGTATTCATTAAAACTTGTATATTTTATTATATTGTGTTACATGTGAACACAACTAAACCATTTGATTGCTATGATTTATCTTTAAAGATGTATATTATAGAGATATAATATAAACAAACTTACATATAATATAAACATTTATCTGTACGTCATTAACAATTATGCTTCTATTTATACAAAATTAATTTAATTTAGCTTTTTCCTATTTACCTTCTCACTCTCATTCTCTCTCTCTCTCTCTCTCTCTCTTTTTCTCTCTGTCAACAATATCGTATCACGTGAGAATAGGGCGTAAAAATTCGGAAGTGCGATCAAAGTTCTGCGCGAGCCAACAAAAATTCCTACAGCTGATAACCGATCGCGCGCAGTACCGATAACAAATCGTACGTTATTGCAGGACAATGGCGGATAAAAACAATGGCGAAATCGCGCTTCGATCGAGAGAATCTACTCTCGAAGCTGGCAATTCGACCGAAAACATCGCGAGCTCGAAAAATGGGAACTCGTCGGCTTGGAGCATCAAACGTATAATTGTCTCTATAATAGACGCGATTAACCATATACTAATAATCATGGTAACGGCGTATATCGTGTGTATCTTCGCAAAGGATTACGTCACATCGAATAGCATATATTCCCTGCACGTGATCCTCTGCACTATCGGGGTAAGTACTTTATTCTCAAAAAAAAAAAAAAAAAAAAAAAAAAAAATGTCTCTCTCTTTTTCCCTTTTCTGTTGATTTTTCAACAAGTCGTAACTGCGCTGAAATTGATTGCTCGCTAGTACTGTAATGATTAACCCTAATCCTGTAAACGTTTTTTTTTTGGATACATATCCTATAAACCTTAAACATTTATGTCTGACGCGTTTTCTTTTTTATTAATTAAAACGTTGCAAAAATTCTGTAAACATTTATGAGACTTTATTTTATAAATTTAAGGAAATAACATTAGTTTTGATATATTGTTTTATTTTTTAGTTCTTCTACTAAATAGTTAATAAGATTTTCTCTCTCTCATTTTCAAAAATCGCTCGAAGAATAGTAATGTCCGGTTTACAGGATTAGAATTAAATGTCGAAACAAAACGAAACAACATCTGTTGCTATCTCTGTATTTTGAATATTTCGCTTCGGGAGATATTCAGGATTAATTATAGCGACAACAGAGATTTCTGCTACGACAATAAAAATTTCGACGTAAAGCTATATTTTCGTGAGGATTTCATTGTGCCGGCGGGGAAGATTATTCCCCATATATATATATATATATATATATATATATATGAGTTATCGACATGCGTACAAAAGAGTACGAAGACATTGTGCCGCAAAAATCCAATTGTGTTACAAGTTACATTTTTCCTCGAAATCGCGCATCAATATGTAAGTTTACGCGCGCGACTGAACTTGTAGTAAATCTTGCGGCGCTTATCTTTTCCTCGTTAACAAGGGGCTTCCCCGAGCTGCAGCAATTATTGCCCCGCTGCTTATCTTCGCGAAGCTTAGATGGATCGTTACTTTCGAGCTCGTTTGAAGCATAGCTATTGCTCATCATGTACACAAACACATTCTAGAAATATTTTTGTCCGGCTATAGCCGGATATATTAATTTTAATTAAATGTTCGCTACATAGTTTGTAAAATACGTAGGTACGTGTATATCGGTGCGATTCGCGTGTGATTTTACATGAGAAAGCGCATATTTTCATAAATAAATTTCACGGAAATAAATTTCTCATTAATTGTGCCTGATTTCACATATTTTACTCCGCTCTTTTTTTTTTTTTTTTTTTTTTAATATATGTGCACAGTCATAATACGAGCTTGCGAACAATTCCGCATAATTTATTTCTTTTTTTTTTTTTTAGTTTTTTTTTTCGCGTTTCATTGCATTTCGCGTAATATCGTAGCAAATGTTTCACGACTGCGCGGCTCTCTATTCAGACAAATTTCTATATAAGTGTGTATGAAAGCGCGACAGGAACAACGATTTTCGATTCAAGTGTTAATTAATTCGAGTTGAAAACATTTCAGAAACTTTTGCCTCCCTCGTGAACGATCGAAGTCGGAGTAAGATATTATATATATATATGTATATAATATATTATATATATATATATATATATATGTATATGTATATACATATATATTAAAGCGGATGTCGTAATTAAGTTCCGAGCGACCTCCGAAACTCAAATTACACCATCCACTTCCCGTTCCCGTGTAACGTCCACAGAGTAGAATCGCGTATCGAACGGCAATTGAGCCTCCTCTCACTCTTCGCTCCGGGGACCTAAAGTCTTAGGCCAAATAAGATGGCCAAAGAACTTCTAACGACTTTAGCCAAACAATTCGAACTTCTCGTCCCGTCGCTCAACGAATCGATCTTTCGTTTCAGTACGTCCTGCTGATGTCGGAGGCCATTATTGTTCTGGCGAGCGACAACATCCTGACCGGTTGTCTTTCGCGCAGGGCCAACAAGCATCTCCATTGGATTCTGCAAACCGTCGGGCTGATACTCAACCTGGTCGGCGTGGGCATTGTGTATTTCAATCGGAAGCAACACTTTCGTTCGATTCACGCCATCACGGGGCTCGCCTCGCTCGTAATCGTGTTCGCTGTGACGATCTTCGGATATCCAGTGTGGATCGCGTGGAAATTGCGCAAATTCATTCGGCCGGTGGTCACGAAGTTTCTGCACAATTTTCTGGGCCTAGCCGGTTACGTCATAGGAATTGTTTCGCAGTGTTACGGTTACAAAAAAAAAATGGTGTACAGACTGACCGATGTGAAGTACATCGACGAGGCTCTGCTTGTTCTTACGATAGTGATCGCGATAATATCTCTGAGGAAAGCATTCTTCGTCTCTCTTCCCAGACAGATCTTCGGTACTCTCAAGACATTTCGATAATTTTTCTCTCTGAGATATTTTTTTTTTGTTTTTATTATTTTATAAAGAACTGTGACATGTGCTCTCCGAGTGCTTTTCAGAAGATCAAAAGTGTTACGTTATTAATGTACATACGAGGGTTGCCTCAAAAACTCCGGACCTTACATATAAGATAGCGCAAATAAATTATTCAATATTAAGTTTAATGGCGCTTCATCTTTTAGTGATTTAAGTTTAAAGTTTCAAATCAATACGTTATTTAGTACAACTGTCGAAAGGAAACATTGGACATTCGCGAAGTGATAAAATATTTTTTGTTTTTTGAAAGACTTAACTCCAAGTGGAATAAAAAAATCGTTTAGCTCCGTGCGACTTTCATCTGTTATCAAACTTAAAAAAATAGCTCGGGGGAAAGAGATTTTCCACTGATAGTGAGGTGTAATCGATGCTGTAAAAAAAAAAAGTCTTTGAAGGATCTCGACAAATCGCTCTACCGAACTGGCACAACGGTCTTAGAACATCGTTGGGCAAGGTGTATCTAGTTAAATGGAGATTACGTTGAGAAATAAATCCAAATTAATCCAAAAAAAAAAAAAAATGTTTTCTTATTCAGGTCTGGAACTTTTCAGCCTTCGTATGTGGTAATTAAGCAAGTGTAAACTAGCTGTAACATCATTTTAGGAAACAGCGGTTTCTTTCGACAGAAAGTATCTATGTAACCTTCCACGTGTATAAATTTACAAAACGTGATATAGATAAGGAATAGAAATTAGGCTAATATTAGGCTAATTAATATTTATTTACATTTGCAATGTTAAAATTATATACATTCGGTATCAATGTGAAGATCTGTAAACTCGATGAAATGTACAAAAATGCGCAATAAAATGAAATACGGAATATACATTTCTAACTTAATTAAATAACTTGTTTGCTTAGAATTTCCACAAGCTGAGAGATATTTTGTTGAGAAACGCGTTTCGAGAGAAGTAGCGTTTTGCAGCAGTATTTCAAAACTGGCTGCTCTAGCGCTGTTAAAATATCTCACGAAACGAAGTCTCTGTGCTCTTTAGTGGCGAGATAATGTTATTACGGAATCGAATTGCCAAGTGTTCCGCATGCAAGCATTCGGTGTTGCAACAGCATGCCACTTCAACTTCTGACGGCGTTTAATGAGAGAAGTCGAAGTTTAATTCGACGCGAAAGCGACGGCAATCCGAAATTTCGAAAGTCGTAATTTCCCCCTCCCCTCTCTCCGTCGAACAGTAGTCCGTATCCAATTTCCTGTTCGATGTATCCATTTTATTCGGTGTATGCGTTCTAGATGTATTTGATACCCGTATCTCTCGATCAACCGAGAGTCAATCGATTTGTCGAACGAACTTGTAACATCTTTCGAAGCGTTTGCCACATACAAAAAACGTAAAACGACATACCAGATGTCAAAAAAGTTTGAGAAAGTTTAAAAATTTTAAGAAAGTTTATTTCAATTTCTTTCTGTCGTCTCTTTCTCTCTCTCTCTCCTTATATTTAAAAAATTAAAATCTCTGATAAATCCTTATTTGCAAACACGTGTCACAATTTAAACAGTGAAGTACATTGCGTTTTTACGCAAATATTTTAATGAACTTCACTTCATCGCTTTAATTAGCGTGGCAATGATTATGCGTGTTTTGCCAGACAATTCGCACACATTTGTTGTTATGTTTAAATCAATTACGCTCGTTACGAATAACGCCGACAAGTACCCCGCAGCGACACTCATCATAGTCCCGCGACGCGTAATCATCGACATTAAGTTGCAAGCCGCGCGTTGTTCGCAAAATTATTACAAATTGCAATAACATTGCGCGGCAACATTTAAATTTCGTTACGGCTGCGCCGCAGTTGTTTGCGTTAAGAATAAATAACGCATTTGTGACGCGCGGAACAACCGCGATAATGCCCGGAGACTGAGTGCACGGGGAGAGAGACCCCGTGTGATATTTATACGAGTGTGATAACGAGCGCAAGAAGTGCGATATTTATTTGCCTGCGATAGTAGTGGTTGCGCTCATCCGCGATAATGCCGGCCGGATATACTTGCGCATATGTACACGTGTGTGTGAATGTGTGTGTGTGTGTATACAATATATATCCACGTATGCGCTCGTTGCAAGTAATTTACGTATTTATTCGCTAGAAAGAGCGAAGATATGTCAATGACCGCGTTAATTGGTACAGAGACCGAACCTATATCTCTCGTTCTCCAATGATCCCTCGGCGATCCCTTCGCGTCTCTGTTCCATTTTTACCACAGCGGCAGAACGAACGCCAGAGATCGAGGCCTCATGAATCATTCATCCCGGATTATTCGACGCGCAATGTCTCTGCACGGTAACGTGAGCGAGAGTCGATCGTACGTTTTTTTTCTTATTGAAAAAGTGACTTGCGCGCCTTCTGTGTACCTTTTCTGGGGATTTGTGTTATTAAATCCCCGTATCGGACGGTCCGTAATAAGCGGCGTTTAAAAATTCTCGATCGCTCGAAAGTTAGTCCGCGCGTGCAGTCGCAGAGAAATTTAAATTCTCGTCGTTTTTCTTTTTCTTTTTTTTGCGGCGAAAATTTTCAGGAATTGTTTCGCAGTGCAAATTACTGACAGTGGGTTTATAAATAAATTCTGTTTATATAATATATTTTTTTTGATAACTGAAAGTTTATATACAAAAATAATATAAAAATATATAATAGGTATGTAATAAATCTTTATATTATTCCCATTGGGGTTATATCGAACAACTTTCCTTTGCAAAAAACAAAAAAAACAAACTTGCAGTATAATAATGAATACTAATGGATAACATTGATGTAAATCGTAGGACAGATGTTCGTTATCGCTTCTTATGCTATTAGTATATAAGTCTTGCATTGTAAAAATAAATGGCCAATGTGAGGCAAAAAACCAGATTTTCGGGTCAATTAACTTCTTTATTCTTTCAATATGACAAACGTTTCGACTCCAAATTTGGGTCTTCTCCGGTGTTCAAAATTCACAGGAATAGGGAGAACTCCATCAGTCGCGCATAGCCGACACAATGTTTCGCTACTGTCGTCTCGGGGATGACATACCGAAAAAATTTTTCGCGATATAATAACTAGCGCGACGGCCACCGAC
>QVOA01022132.1:0-27096 GCA_014825685.1 Pseudomyrmex cubaensis
GAAAAGAATTCAAGTAATTCATTAAGGGTCAAGCGCACAAAGCGCGAATAGCACCTTGTGCGTTCGTGATCTATCAAAAAGAAAGACAAAAAGAAAATTACGACGCGCCTCGCATCGATCTTGATCTGCGCGTGGGCGGATCGAGCGAAGTCATCGCGCGGCGAGCGAGAAATCGGCGCCCACGCTGATTGAGAGTACATACCTCTTGGACTCGAAGTCTGGGTTCTCTCAACATGAAGGGGACACACGTGCGCGTAAAGGGCAGAAGAAAGAGAGAGAGAGAGACGCTTGCGTAAACGCACACACATCTCTCGTGAGAGAGAATCTAAGCTGCGCTACATCTCCGTGTGGCATTGACATCAGTTTGTCTCGAGACGAGATGGAATCAATCTGCGTGCATCAGGGAAGGAAGAACAAAAACATACACGGAATGTTTTTGTCTCAATAATTGGCGCATTTTAATCGTATCGCTAAAAATTTATTGCAACTCGCGAGCACCGGTAAATTTGCCGCGTCAACGAAACAAAAACAAAATCTTATCCCCAACTGAATTTATGATATCGGGCCCGACATGCGGGAACCGCGGGTCAACGCGGGTCGTTCTTCCTGCAGGAGATACGCGCGAGGGGACAGAGCGAGAGGGAGAGAAAGGTCGCGGACTGTGCATCACTGCCGTACGTAAATGCATTACGTTCACGTGCACGTCTCTGTATGTACGGCCGGTCCTTATGTAAGAGCGCGCACCGGGTTTCGCGCGCGTCGTTTCGATATGGCGTCGCGATGCAAAATACGCGCCACGTTCCACCGGGCGATGTATGTACGACACGACCCCGGCAAACACCGGCGGGCATTACTACACGCATAACTACACGCAGTCCCAGCGACACACGCGTGATGGCACGCATCGTGCGTCGCGCAAGCGTGTGTATGTATGCATGTGTGTGTGCAGTCGTCGATTCCGATCTCGGATTGCGCGCCGCCGTTCATTATCGCGCCTTTATCGCGCGGAGAGTCTGTTCCGTATTGCGCTCGCGTTATTGTTTGCCCTTCGCGCGGAACGTATCGCGCGAATTCTTCGAATACGTTGAAAATTGCACCAAAGAAATATTTTTTGTCGGGGGGAGGGAGAGGAAAGGACGTAATCGCTTAACAAAAGTTCGCGCGAAGTGACGCGACTATTCCTCGCGCGTTTGCGACAAATTGCACGTGGGGCAAATTATTAGTAGCGCTGTGGCGCGAATTAATTTTGCGGAGCAGGAAGGAAGGCGCAATTCAAACGGTGGCTTTCTACCACCGCGGTAATTTACTCTCTGGAATTGAAACAATTAAACTCATTTTTCCACCGGAATAATGCAGATTATTGTGCGAGCGCGCACGATGCTAACACACACACACGAGCGCGCTCGGGAGGTTGAAAGTGAAAATACCGCGGCGATTACGCAATCGCCGTAATTAAGTATTCTCTCTCGCTCGGTGTGTATAACATTCTTTAATAACTCGTCGTTCATCCGCGCTCCGTCTCTCTTTCTCTCTCTCTCACTTCTAATTTCGTGAACAAACTCATTAGATAATGTGTGTTCGAAACGCCACTCTGAAATGTGCGCGCGAAGTGACGCAAGGGCGCGAGCTCGATATGTGAATCTATTTAAATCTTTCAAATGAGAAAAATTGGAAAGTTTTTGTTTTACTATAAAAGACGCGACACAGGACGCGTTCTCTTCGCGAGCGCAACCTTGACATGAAAAAAAATTGTCGAGATTAATTCACCTTCCATTTCGACCAATAACGTTTCTAACAAGGATCGGACCAAGTGCGGGGAATCCATTTACGATCGTAATAATAACGCGCTGACGTAACGTGCGTTGAATTTCTCCGACCGAATGCGAACGCTTCTCTCGATTAGCGTGTCGCGACTCGACGGGTTAGCCGCGCGTGTCGGCGGCGGCCGGAAATCCTGACGAATCACACTGAAAGAGAAGTCTCTCGCGTTCATTCATCTCGCAAATTACGGAACGAGCGCGAGTCGCGAGAGGCGTACGCGTGTATACACAAGTGGTATATACACACGCGGACGAAACGAGACAAGAACCGCGAGGCGACAGAGGAAACGGAGGATTTGTCACGAAGGCAGTTTGGTTTAACTGATCTCATCCGTCTTGGTCGCGACCGTTTGCGACGCGTCGCCCAACTGATTGTTCTTCGCTGTCGTCGGCGAACGCCGACAGCTGGTCGGCTTCGTTGCGCGCGTCAGCTCGAGCGTCGTGTCGGTCGGTTTGACCGAACAGATTGAATCGTCTCGATGGCCCTGACGGGCTAATGAGACCAGTGTTCGTTCAACGTTGCCGCAAGACTCTCTCTCTCTCTCATCGACGTGCTTTTTATCACATGGTTCGAATATCGACATGCCGGTTTTGCAACCATCATTAACTCCTGTTATCCTGATTAATTATGAAATCCCACGGCCGTTCCGCGTGGCGAACACGTTGTCACGCGTGCCAGAAATTTGCGTCGTTAACAATTGTGTTGCGGGGGGGAGGGGACGGCCGAATGATGTGTGCCATTACTGACATTTTCAGACGCGTTTGAGAGACGGCTTTGCGCGTCCCACGCGACTTCGCAAAAAAAAAAAAAATCCCGAACTCATTATTATGTCACGAGCTTTACTTTATTGACAGCTGTTACGAGTTTGACATTAATCGAATGCGAAAACACACCGGCGTAAATATCCCGAATATTTTTCAGATCACTTGAACGAAACATGTAACGTCGTAGATACAAAGCGTAATTTTGAAAATTTGCAGTTCAACCGCGAAGGGATTTTTTTCGGAACGTACAACGGCGCAGTTACAAGGGAACTCCTTCGGTGTGTGTGTACTTTGATAAGAGTACACGAGACTTCTTTCTCTCTTCGTGCCTTTCTCTCTGTCTAGGCGGTTATTTGCCGCGTTCTTATACAGGCGCTTGTGGTGCGTGCATTAGTTATGTATCTTGCCTCATGCGTCACGCTGGTCACGTTAATCGAGCTATTAAACGCGCGCTTTTCACGCGAGTGATTTAGTCCTTCGCTTCTGGCGCTTGTCTAACGTGTGACCCTTGAAAACAAACATCGGTTCGATTGAAATTTCACGAGAAAAAAATTAAACATCTTCTAGGATTTTTTTTTTATCTTTGCGATAAAAATATGGTTTATGTTTCGAAGAGGACGAGTGCGTGTAAGAAGGGAGATTAAAAATACTTTCGAAACACGCGAGACATTTTCCCTTTCTTTCTATCTCTTTTTCCTCTTCGTTCTCTCGTTCGCTTCTCTCACGTCCTTTTATCTCCCTTTTCTTCGCAAGGCTCTACACGAAAGTTCAATTTGCACAGCGTGTCAAAGACTCTCTCTCCTTCTCAGCAACTCTCTTTTTACGCGGCTTCAAGTCGCACTCTAACTGCAGCGGGAATTTCGATAAGCGAGGTTTCGCGTTCGCTTTCCGCGCGGATTGTTCGCGAATCTTCGCACGGCGGGCGAAAGTTTCGCTTTACAATTTAAAAACATCCGATCGCACGTTTGTGTTTTAAAAATAACAATTTTGCGTAATAATTCTTATCTCACCATACGTCTCGTAACAACGAACAAAAATTTTCTGTTTCAGGTTTCGTGTCGTGTACGCCGAGCCCCTGCCAAAATGGTGGAGTCTGCCTGTCGTCTCCGCGCGGCGAGTCACATTGCAAGTGAGTAGCAGCCTGTCGTACACCATCACTCCCATTATTGTAATTACGAGACCGGGCGTTTCTGCCCCCGGCTTGTACATATATCGTTCGGCATGCGTGTCGTGCGATTACGCGACCGGCTCTCGACCGCAGGCGGTCGGGTTCCTCGAAGTGCGTTTGTACTACGCGAGCACCATAGCGGAAACGTTTAATACCGCACGAAATAAGGTCTTTCATCCTTAGTTATTCTCATCGCATCGCTGAATACAAACATTCGCGAATCATGCGAACGTTGAGCAAACAAGGGATATTTCTGCATTTCGCGATTTTCAATCGCAGAAATATTAAAATGAAATACTCGAGCGTGGGCTATTTTTAAAGATTGAATGTCAATGTTTTTTTTTATGCGTAAATTAAGATTATTCAGCGTTTCTCTGTGACTGTTTGTATGATAAAAAAAATGGATTTGACGGTGCTCGCGAATAGCATAAGCGCACCTTTTACATACCGAGTCGGCGATCGACGACCGGTTTAAATGGAGAGAGGGATAAAGAAAGATAGCGAGGGGAGGAGAGAGAGAAAAAGGTAAGAGAGAATAACAACGAAGCCGAGAGGAAGAAACAAGGAGGAGGCGAGAGAACCGGACGTTCCGCCGCCTCCCACGCGGAAAGGATGAGAAACCGTGGAAAAGAGAAGGAGGGAAGAAGAAAAACGAAGGGCGGGAGGGTCGCGGAGAACTGGAAGTCGCAACTTTTCTCCACGTCGCGAAATCACGCGAAGGTTGGAAAAATCGCGTCGCTTCGAAAAATCGAAAATTATGCCAATTTCAAATCTTCACATTTTTTATATCACTACGTAATTGTTAGTTATTGACATTGTGTAAATATTCTGAAAATTCGCTTCTTCAACGATGTAAGTTTCTCGATCGAAATCAAAGTGTAGATAATTCGAATATTTTTCGTATTTATCCGAAGAGAAAATCTCCAGCAGACGAACATCTGACGACCGACAGAGATTGCGGTCGATTTAGCAATCGGATATCCCGTTTTCTGCGTGTACGTACCGCGCGCTCAACTCAACTCGCAACGGGCGTGACGTCGTCACGTCGAACAAGAGATTATGGACCGGTCGCTTGGCGAATCGATTTTTACACGCTCGGACAAAAATAACGTATTTACAGTAACGACGTGGTCGTCTTCGGTTACCGTATGTCACGCGAGGTGTGTGTTTTCTGCAAGTTTACAGAAAGATTTCGTCGTTTGCTGCGTGACGCAGCGTCGCTCGCTCGAGCGTTTCCTTCGGATGGAAATCGATGTGTCTCCAATTGCATCCGATCGATTCGATCGCGCGCGAAATGACGCTTACGGCTCTCGCAGAACGTAATACCAACAGAATGGCGTGGGACGGGTATGTACGGGGAATGGGATGGGACGAGATGGGTCGGGATCCGGTAATAGCGGTAATAGTCGGCAGTCGTGACCCGACAACGCATCTAAATTACCTTTATCTCTCTCTTTCTCTCTCTCTCTCTAGACCTCTTCGTAGGTTTCACTTTTGTATCAGTCAGCTCGACGCCTCCGTCATCCCTTGATTACTCGACGATCGTTCCTCTCGTACCGTTCAAACGTTTTTTTTTTGTTTTTTGCAACCGGTGGCGCGTAAACTGACGTTTGTCATTGTTAAATAACTGTTGCAGCGTATAATTTTAAGTAGCAGTTGAAAGGTTTTGAGATTCTGACGAGACTCGCGTGTGACACGTCGACGTCGACGTGCACGCCACGCACTTGGAAATACGTCATGGTGTGTACGTGTGTATGTATACACACACATATATATACTCCGTAATATTTCTCGGACTTGTTATAGATGCGGGTCGCTTGTGTGCGACGGGGTCGTGCGTACCTATGCTATCTCATTTCGCGTAATCTAAGATACGGAGTCGACGACGTGCCGCACACCACTGCTTTACGTCCGCGGTATCACAATTAATTGCAGCCCGCGGATTAATACCGTTATGCCCCGGCGACCTCCGCGCGTCCAGACTCCGGACAGATTTCGTGCTCTACGCTCCCGGTGTTTATATTTTCTACTCTTGTTTCATTCGATCCTTTCACGGTTGCGGTTGTTTGATCGCGCGCTCTCGCGCCGCGTTAGCGCGGATGCAATTTATTCGGACGATATTGCGCTATTACGGGAGAACCGTTTTGTCCAATTATTTCTTCTTCGTAACGAGAGAATGAAAGTTTTCGAAAACGCGATTTGTTTTTTTTTTTAATCCGGTCTTGCGGAATTTTGTTTTTATCGCAATTTATTTCGTGAATCAAGAGTCTTATTCGGGACGAGAAGTTTGTTCCGATTATAAAGTATTTTATTCGTTCACGGTCGATGAACCAAACCGGATATCTTTCAAGCCGCTTGTCACTCGTAAGGAAGGGGAATATGTTAATTATTTAATTAAGGAGACAAGTCGGGCTGCAGTCCGGACACTTCAGGATTCGGTTTAATTAAACCACGCGCGAGTTCAGAAATAAAAAGGGGGAATAACGTACGTTATTAGCATCCAAGTCCCGTACTCTCATCCGTTCGGATACTTTGAGCTTTCTCGCGCGATCACGAAGGAGAAGAAATCTTCGGTATAAATGAGTCTTAATTGGACGGGGCTACGAAACAAACAAGAAAAAAATGGACTTTGCAACGCGTACCGGAAATTTATGTGTAGAATGTAATGTTTATATCAAAGTTGAGCAATTTGATGATGCGACGAGTTAAAACTATCCCGAAGAGAAATAAAAGATTCTGCACAATGGTAACTTACCTCCCCTCCTCTCGCCACGTACGCGTGTCTTGACGCATTTAACGCGCGTTGCAAGGTACAATCACGCACACACACACACGCGCGCGCGAATCCCCTGCGGCTGAATCTCGCACACCCGGATTTCAACAAATATAACAATGTACAGCATCTCTTTGTGGACGCGCGTGCACGCTGAGGCATCAAGTGCGGACAGGTCACGTGGCGGAACACGTGGCCCCCGCATAGTCCGCCGAATCTAAACCGTATATCTCCGTTCGAATGGGTTGCCACGGAAAAAGCCTATTATTTTTTCATTTCCGCAGCGGCTGCGCTTGTGTGAGTGCGAGATTTCTCCTTTGCGCAATGCATTTATTTATAAATATTTATTAGTACACGGTTTTTTATATTCAATTTCTTTGCAAAGATAATCGAAATTGTCAATTATTTTTATTTGTTTCAATTCTTCGTATGTAGTTTTTTTGTTTATTTTTTCATAAGATGTTTTATCAATTAATATTTAAATTACGACACAAATAATATATTAAATATCAAGAATGTTAAACTTCAGTCGAATTGAAATATGATAAAAAGCAAATTATATAATATAATAAAATATAATTAAAAAATTTAAGTGTATTTTATTATAAAAATATGATAGATACATATAATTAAAAGCGGAAGAAACTGGTTTCCACAGACGAAAGCAGCTGCGACCGTTAACCCGCGAAATTTTTCACTTCGCCCCATAAGGGGGAACTGATCGAGAGAGGGAACAACAACATATGCGCGATGATGGATGGCGATATGCACGCAACCCTCGGTTTCGCGGGGTGCCATTGTGAGCGTGCATCACCGGCGATCCTCTTACAAATGTATCCCAAATCCCGAATGGCCGCAAAAAGGGGTTGCAAAGCCTCCGATACACGTGATTACTCTGACGTAGATTCAGTACGCGTAATTAATCTCTTTTGGGGAGAGTCACGTCCCTCTCGCTCAAATACGGAACATTAATTGTTATAATTATTATACTCGCTCGTCAAATCGTAATCGAAATTAAATTGTAATTTCTGGAGGAAGGGAATCGAGTCTCTCTTTTTAATTTCAACTGATGAGTTATTTCGCTAGATTATTACTTTTTTTTTGTAAAATTGGGTCAAGTTTCAATCACACGCTTTCCACGTTGAACGGAAACGCGTTCGCAACCGAGTACGCGGCAGTCTGCAATTGTTGTACTGACAAGATGCGTTTATTTTTTGACAAGCAAAGAGACAAAACAGCGGAGCTACGTTCCACTTCTGGCATTTTTTCCCAACACTGTTGAGAAGAACTTTTTTTTTTTTTTATCAGCTCCAAAATTGTCGTTTCCGTCGGCGTTCAATGTCACCGGGCTGGTTCCTCCACGGCCCAGTTCCTCACACGAGAACGCGTACACACACGCACGCACGCACGAGGTAGCTTCTGACCGCACGAATGCGCCGTGAATTGATGGCTGTCATTAGCAGTAATCATTGCCATCTGTTCTACCGGCGGGGGGAGACGCGAGGAGAACGAGAGAGAAAGAGTCTTTACACATTCGTTCGCTTGGGTCAAGTTATTGGTCTGCCACGGCAACGCGTCAGTGCAATTTACGTAGATTACAAGACGCACGGGGCAACGTCATTCCTCATCGACTTTTTCGCGCGATCGCGAGGAATGCGTGAAAAAGTCACACGCCGCGGAACACCCGGAGAGATTTTATTCTCTTATATCGGGCCGATAAAAAGCTGATTCGCTTCTCCCGGTGCGCCGTATTGAATGGGACACGGCATATGTAATAGCAAATCGCGGAACTAATCAGGCAGAGAATAATCTACCTTGTATCTCTTGCTCACGTACTCGCGAAGCTGCCATTTTCGTGATCTCCTCGTCTCTATCTTGACCTTTTGCGCGGTTCGCTTAACTAAAGCTAAAATATTGCACGTTAAAAAAGACAAGTCGTAAAAAAAGTGAATATTTTATTTCATTGTGAATATTTTATTTCACCAGTACAACGCGTTCGCGAGGAAAATTAGAATCGCGCGTCCGATGTGGAGGAAAAGAAAACACATTTTCTTTTGAATTTAAACACGCGAGCAGCAATGCGTGGATCGCGCGCGCCACGTTTCGACCGTGTCATTCGCGACCATGAACTTCGGAGGAGGAGGGACCGCGACGAGAGGGCAAAGGGCGATATTCTTTGTTCTATAAGTCCCGATCGTCTTAAAGGTCCAAAAAAGAGAAGGAATCGACGGCGGATGACGAAGGTTGCAGCGCGCTGTCAAAATACGTGTCCTTTTTTTTTTCCACCCCGAGCACCCCGCGGAGCGCGCGCCGTTATGCATTAGCATGCATTGGCGGACGTGGCCCCTTACCACGTGCATGTCCTGTCTGTGTGCCAGCGTTGCGCGCGTGTCGTCGGTCATCGCAGCACGCGTGCACGCGTTACAGGATTTACTCGCGCGCAACAGCGGTATAAATATACGAGGCTGTGCCAAGTGATTTATCGTACGTGTCGATTGACAAGATTTTCTGCGAATTATTATTTTAAAAAAATTATTAAATACCATCTCGTGATATTATAATATAGAATCGTTTTTTTTTTCTTACGACGCGTTGATAAAAAAAGATAATCTTATGCGTGCGTGATCGTCAGTATTTCAAAGCGTCGTCGAGTAGTACACGCGGCGACAGTTAGCTCCATGGAAAAGCCGGCGCAATTATGTCCGGTATGCTGCGTATAATTACACGATATTATCGTACGTACAAGTATTATCTTTATTTGCATTGGGGCGATCACCTAGATACTGAGCACCCCTGGATGAATAACAACGCGCCCGCGGGGCCTTGGATCGCGCGCGCTCGGCCGTGATCGGCGATCCTCGTCGATGCGTCCCCGCAAACGATGGAGAAAGAGGGAAAAAGCGAGTTGAAGCCCGAGTTGGACCCCGTCGCGCGAGGAACGAGCGAGAGAGACGGAGGCGCGCAAGAGGGAAGGATCGGAGCGAGACGGAAAACAGCCGGAGCGTAACAGTGTGAAAGAGAGGGCGAGGGATTGTCTGGGCATGAGCGCGCGTTCCCACGCCCGCCGCGCATGCGCTGGGTCCCTCCGTCGCTCCCCCGCTCGTCCCCCGGTAATCGGTCCCCCTCCGTCTTTTCACTGTCTTCGTCGTTTGTTCGCCGGTGTCTTTTTCTATCCTGGGCCCGCACACCGTCGCGTCGTTCACCTCCTTCTCGCTCGCGCGCGTTTCTGCTTTCCTCCCTCCTCGTCTCGCTTTCTCGGGCCCTCTTCTCCGTCTCGTTTCCCTCTTTCCGTCCTCCGGACCCCCTTCGCTCTTTATTCCGCCTAGTGTCTCTCGCTCCCTCCCGACATCCGCATAGATTTGAGCACGGCGGATCCGTCCGTCTCTTTTCTCTCTCTCTCTTTCTCTCTCATTTCTCTCTCTTTCTCTTTCTCTCTCCTCGCCGCGTTCTTTCTCCGTGCGCGCCTCGCCCGCGCATAATATTCATTTCCACCACTTATCCCGACGGTGAACCGTCAGCGCGGTGGGGTCCGACGTTCATTCTCCTCTTTCCCCGCTTCGCTTCCTCGTCTTCCCTTTTTCCACCTTCTTCGCGCAACAAATGTTCTATAATAATTACAGTCGGCTCGTCATCGCTACCGTCTCGTCACCGATACGTGACGATGACGTCGGGTCATCCGAATGGATGCCGTCGTTGTCGCGGCGACGACACACACGTTTCGGCGGGCGAGCTTTGTTGCGCCTTTAAAAGCGGCGCGATGTGCCCGCGGAATTAATGCCTCTTTCACGCGCCCGCGCAATTACAGCGATATTCGTATCGCGCGTCGACCTTCTCGAAGATTCATATCGCGCCGCTCGTTGAATATTCATCGATGTATCGATTAAAAGCTACCAATCTCCGGTAGCGCTCGTTTTTCATTTTGCACCGCGCGAAGGTAAACGAAGGCTGATGAGAATGTATGTATCAGTTTCGCAACACTTTGGCTCGAAAGAAGATTGATTGTTTTTACCGCGTAAAAACTTATGTAAAATAAACCTTTCCGGTATGAAAGAGATAGAAAGAGAGAGAGGTATCGCGGGATAAAAGAGCGGTGCCTGAAATGTTTGCAGAACCCTCGCAACCCTTCGGAACGTGTTATTTGCGAATACCTTAGAACCGCGAGACGGTTTCACTTGTTTCTCGTGAGAGAAGAAGAAGCTTACGGCGCGCCGTTCCGCAACTATTTCCGCTCGACGGTAACAAGAGCCCCAAGAAGTGCCCAATAAACCGACCAACGGGGGAGCGCCTGGTTGGTTGCTACGGTATTCTTCCGTTCGCTTCGGAGCAAATTCCCGGACGTCTTGTGTTAGTTTCACGGTATTACGGGCGATTAACCGGTTAACCCGGATTTTTTTTTTCTTTTTCCGCCGGTGCGGGTAATCGCGGATATATTGAGCTCGCACGACTTTGTGGTGGAAAATGCGCAAAAACCTCGAAAAATCGACAAATTGTCTCGAGAAATTGAACGCTGTGGAAGCGTTTACTGTTAGTTCGAACATTATCCGAAAAAAAAAAAAAAAGATCAACTTTAAGATCGAAGATAAAGTGAGGAAAGGAGTAAATCAATTTTGCATTTTTTAATTAATTCCTAGTTTAAGAGAAATTGTTATTTACGACTCTAAAATGGAATGGTGTGCGTTCATCTTAAAGAGAGTTCTTTATTATCCTCTGTGCGCGCAACCAGCATCGAAGCTGTCGATGTAAATAGCGCCGAGCCATTGGTCCTCGTTATTTACTCGACCGTTACTCGGATAGAACTCGATGGTGATGTTGGTCAGTGTCTGGAACACGTTTCGCGAACGTTACTACCGCGGTCAGAGGAGTGACTCCTCGTTAGTGCAGCGACGTCTTCGTCGTCGTCGTCGTTGTTGTCCCCGTCTCGTAGTGGTCGTCGACGACGCGCATAATGAAGCGAACGTTAACCGTTGTCCTCTCGCATCGACGTGCTGATTGCCTACGCGAATATTGTCGTACAGTAATAGGTCTGTTCGAGGAAGCTCTCGCGCGTACAGGAGGATCGTCGGATTCCGGGCGGAAGGAAAAAAATCATTATTTAGCGCCAATTAGAAACTTGCGTCGAAAAAAAAATAAAGAAACGACCGTCGAAGCGGTCCGCCGAGCTTGTCTCGCGTTCTCTTCGTTGTTGACATTTTTATTTACTCGCCTTTGTTCCGAATGTATAAAATTACGCGCTTGAAAAAATACATTTAATTTTTATTTTTTTACGAGGAATCTAGCGGGCTGTTACGACTCGTCCGAATTCGTTGCTAAAAAACAGAAAAACAATCGTGAGATCCGGATTATGTTCTCCGTAATTAACGATGACTGATCGTGTATTCTTCGGGCTACATCGTGGCGATAGAGAAATGTTCCCACACACGCGCGCGAACATGAATGAATATTTTCGCGCGGGGGAATAATATTCATGAACGTCGTTAATTAAAAATGATAATGTATGATAATGTATATGTGTTTCGCGGCACGCTATTTCCAACTTGACCAAGATTGTCTTGCTCTCATAATTAAAATTGCCGCGTTCATGCGTGTCTGACGCGCGATAGCAGAGCATTTATATATATATATGTATAGGTGCAACGTTCAGTAGGTTAATAAGAAATGTTGCGATACATACCCGCGCGGAACGTTAAAAAGTTTCTGACACACACCAGTCTCACACCAGATCTTCTCGTCGTGATGAGAGAACGTTCCGTTTCGTGTGAGAAAACGCCATGTGTTCCCATAGACAGTAAAATTTTTGCGGAAGTTGCTACAGGTCCCTGGTACAATATGTTGCCACTTGACTCAATTAAATCGAAATTAACACGCTGATGAGCGCGTTAGTAGAAAATTTACTCACGGAATAATTTTTTAGTTTTTTTTTAGTTTTACATTATTATGAAAGACATGTTCTCTCTCTCTTTCTCTTCTACAAAGTTTTCAAAAATCTAAAAATTTGCTTACATTTATGTTAATTGTGTTTTGAAATTAACTGCGGAATTAACTGCAGTCACGCGAATGTTTACGATAATTTTCCTATACGGTACCGCGAGTCATTGATCAGCAATCTAATATAAGAAATATCGGAACACACCCATCGCATGTGAGGATTTAGAGAAATCTTATGTACAATGTGGCGTTTCTTTTCTTTTTCTCGTCGAAGCTATAATTCTTCCTCATGGCGTTCTCATTTTGTAAATCTATGGGATTCGACGAAACGTTCGCCACAAACGTTTTAACGTTTGCGTGCGCTTAGCGTGTGTCTTAGCATCCTTTCTATCTGTCGATGCACAAACGCTGCGCGGATACGTATGGGTTTTAAGCGTGCAGAAATTAAATACGTATACGCTCGTGGAAAGGAGAGGAGATACGCGGCGCGCGGGATTACTTCTTAATTATGATCGGCGCGTGTGCAGCCGAGCGGAACGGCAAAAATGAGCGGCACCTCTCCTTTTCTATCAATCGGCGTGAATTTCATTCCCGACGTTGTGCGTATTAGGAGAGGGAGTTCGAAGTTTCATAGAGTTCTACGAAAAATTTACTCGTGTGAAATTGTTACCTTGTAGATACTTTGTAATTATTTTCGTAACGATAGAAATCAATATTTTTTTATCCATTGACGTGTGAATAAAACTGAAACGAGAAACCTGAGAAAAAAGTCACGGAAACATTTTTTTTGTTTTAAGAAACGCTCGGAACTTTAACGACACTTTCGATTGATACTTCTTGCTCCAATTTGCATTCAGATTACGAGAAACAGAATGTGCTCCGCGCTTAATGTGTCCGCATTATGTATGCGGTATTGCGCGCGTCTGAAAGCCGCGCGTTTAACGAGCCCGAAGTGTGTGTGTGTGTGTGTGTGTGTATGCGGAAAAAGCGATTACAGAAATATCGTATTTAGTTTACGTATGTGCGAGCGGCGGCAATTTAAAATACCAAAACTGGCGACGACGACCGCGTTGCGGGGAGAGAGTACTTTGCGCGCGTAATTTTATTATCACGCGCGCGTTAAAGATAAAATCCGCGTCTGACGTAAAAAAAACACGGTGGCACACGTGTGCAAAGCTACCGCTTTGCGTTTTATATTGAGATTCCGCAACCGAGTGAGACGTAAATCCAATTAGTGACATCGGAACGTATGCGTGCGTATGTCGCTTTCTCTTATCTCGATCACGGTGAAGTATATCGACTCGGGATATCGAGAGCGGAAAGTATCACATTTTTTCTTATCGTCTTTCGAAAACATGCCGCGTTTCTTTAACAGAGATTTCCTTTTTTTTTTAAATATATTCCTCGCCGCGAATAAGATGCGATGAGAAATGAGCGAATCCCTCAGAGTATTTTCTCAACAAATATAAATGTGTATTTTCACATTAGATTAATACGCGCGAATCAAAGTGAATTATAATCAGGAATTTATTAGATAATCTGTTTGCCGCATTATACCGCACGCGTGCGCGCACGGTATTCTCAACATTCCCACGTTTTTCATCGCCAAGTGTCGCGTGTTATCAGGATTATTATCTTTGAGATCGCGGATTTTATTAAACGGGACGAGGACAGCCGGTGTGGTCGTTGCTGGTGTCCGAGCAAACGTACCGTGTGCGCGGAATCGCAAAAAAAATAAAATGGCGGAGCCGAACGATTCTTATTGTCGCGGAAATAGGTGTTTATCGCGACAGTGTTCGCGATAAGTTCGACGCGTACGAACGTATAAGATATCCCGTAGCCGCGAGAACAACACGGTGTCGGAATGTCTGCGATTTGCATTTCTCGGAGGAAAGAGAGCGAAACCGTGGTCGCGTCGTGGATTCAACGGAGAGTTTTGTCCCGCGCGACTTGAGAATTTTGCGCAGCTCCTCGTGCGGGTCCCCCCAATTCGACCGAGCGGTTTTTCAGCGCGAAAGCGCATCTGAATGTCGCCGCTTCGATCTCGGAATATTTAATACGCGCTCGGCCGTTTCTTCGAGGGATGAAAAAGAGGCGAGCGACTTCGGACCGCGTACGAAACGACGTCGCGCTCTCGTTGTCGTTCCTCGTCATCGTGCCGCTCCTTCCTTTTCTGCGTGATCTTGTTTCTGTTCTTTTTTTCTTCCTTGTCTCTTTCATTTCGACGATCGGAGCTCGGGTAGGAACGACGGTAATTGAAATAAACATAAGCTTTTGGACCTCGGCCGGACTCCTTTCGCATGGTAATTCCTATCCGACCACGACGAAACCCTCCCACGCCCCGCCCTTTATCTCTACCTCGTCTTTCTTTCTCGCTTCTCGATTCGTTTCTCGTTTTACGTTTCGCGAATTCAAATCGAGAAACGGGGTTCTCCCGTCTCTGTTTCTGTCTCTCTTTCTCTCGCGTCGTCTGGGCCAATGGGATCTGCGTTTTTTTCCGAAGCGGATCCGCGCTTGCATTGTACGCGGCTCTCTCTGTTTATGGCTTTCAAAAAAAAAAAAAAGAAATTCGTAAACAAATGCGCTCGAACTGGTATCGTGCTTCAGCTCTTTCTATTCACTTTTCAATCTCGAGCAAAAGAAATATTGCGAAGTGAATTTCGGACATCGATTCGTTCCCAAAAAAAAACTTTACCGGGAGTTTTTATTTTCAAAACACACGCATGTAAATTTCTCGTCTCACTTGCAATTTATACACAGATTGAATAAAAAATTATACACGAAATAATTGAAGACTTTTAAGTGAATATTAATTATCAGTGTGTGTTCAACGGAAATATCATCGTTCTCTCTTTATAAAAAAAAAACGAGCGTGTATCATCTTTTCGAAGATTTCTTCTTTAATCGCCACGTGTTTCTCTCTGCTCCGGTTAGAGTAGTTCGAGAGTCATCGCGTTCCGGAACCACCTGCGGTGTAATTGCTCGGGAGGCTGCGCTTCACCCTTTTCGTCCTCTTTTCTCCGCCGGCGATATCCTGACGTCGCCGACGGAGAAAAAAGCTACTGTCTAATCCGGCCGCGTGTGTATAAGATACGTCGGGTTTCTTCGCGTTTAAAGAGCGTCGTTCGGAGCGCATCAGGACCTCCCCCGTTCCCCACCGAGCTTCCTCCCCGTCTCCGAAGCACACGGCATTCGGCCGGCCACGTCGATGAGCATCAGCGATTTCCTGCGCGTATGGCGTCGGAACGCTGTGTGGCATCACAGTGTTTAAGAGCTGAAGGAACGCTGATTGCACGTGTTGAGGTCTGCGTCTCACAAGCGTGTCCTTCTCCCTCCGTTTTACTTCTCGTGATTAAAGCGGAATTGATGACATTCTTTCGTTGTCTTTTCTACGCGCTCTCATTTGTGATATCTCTTCGAAAAATATACACAGGTATTTGTAAACCTTTTTTTTTTTATTATAAAATTTTAAATTATTTTAAACACAGAGGGTGAAATGCAATTAAAGATCAGGTGCAGTTTTTATCAGATCGAAGACAAATTCTCTGAATTTATTTAGATTTTTCGTTAAAATCCAAATTTTTCGAATTTATACCAAGATCGTTACTTGATTATGTTTTTTTTTATTTACAAGTGTCTTGCAAAACACGACAAAATTGTAGCTGCAATTAATTTAAATAGAATCGCGAGGATCGCTTTACGAGGAGCAACGTCTTGCTCCTCGACGTGTCTTTCAAAATAGAATCCAGAATAGGAAAGCGAGTGTCCTGTCGCGTCGTAAGTACGAATACTGCCGTCAAACCGGAATCAAAACCAGTACGCGAGCTGGAAATCTCGAATTATAATCAGAATAACATACAACTTGCGCGCGTCGCGGCCACGAACCAGTTCGTGTTTAACTTGGCCGCTCGAAAAATCCGTGACGCCGGTTGCGTTTCTTTTTAACAGCCCGTCGCGATATGCACGAGGCGATAAAATACACCTGCGCGCTTCGCGAGACATTTAATCGTAGGATATTCATCGAGTCGTATGAAGAAAATGAGAGGAGAACGGCGTAGCTCGCGAATCAGTTCGAAAGAATTTTCAAAGCGATTCCGTTCTAAGCTGTCATTAGACAAGCTCGCGTTTTCGAAATCCTTCGACTCGAAATACTGTTGTACGCGATAAAACCTATAATGGGGCCAGCTATCTCGGTTGAGCCTCATCGCGTGCCAGGATCAGGCTGGTCGACCGACCGGGATATCTCCCGAGGAGTTTCGGCTGCACGGGTCACTAAGTGGATGCGCTCCCTCGAACACGGTGTGCCGTAATAAGTGGCGTGTGGCCGGCGAAACGAGAAACGGATTCCATTGTCTAACGGGTGGCTCGTAAACGCCGATCTTACCCGACGTGATGTCGGGTAGTGATTTTTTTCTGCTCGTATATTGTTATTTTTATTTTGCGCGTTAAAATTCGACGTCTTGGAGAGCAATATAATCTAGAATTACACATGCAATGTCTCCCCCAAGCAATAAGATATAATTTGAGAAACAAGTAGAAAGCGATGCAAGATGTAATTAGGAGCAGAGTTCGCGTATATATTATTTTCAAATTGCAAGATATATATATTTTGTGTCCATCCTACCCCGTACAGCGCATCGAATGTTTCACCCTCGGATTGCGTTTTTATTTTATTCCCGTCCTTCCTTTTCCTCCGTCCTTCACAAAACGATTAGTATTCTCCGGTCCGAGCCGGTTCGAGCGTTACTTTCTTCGACTTCGGGCACCGTAGCGGGCCCGTTTGGCAGTTCATTTGTTATTCTGCCCTGGTAAGGGGGCCCAGACTTCTTCGATAGCGCAGCTTAGACACGATCGTTCCTACCTTTATCTTGTGTGCGTGTTTGTTTTTTAACAACCTTCGTATGACTCAAGTTTTCAGAAATTTAATGCCCGAGATACGTATTTGAAATATGTATTTACGTCCGATCTTTCTTCGTGGACGTGATTATGATGTTATCTCGTGTGCTTTTTCTGTAACGTCGCACTGTCCGATTTTCGAAAGATCGGAAGGAAGAAGATTTTGTTGCGCGCGAAACACGTCATTTCCCCGATAAATTATTTTTACAAGCTCACTTATTAATTGAATTGTTTTCCGATGAGGAGTGTCGCCCGATTATCTTTCGATTTTTCTCGGAACGATTCGAGCCGCGCGGCGTTTCCACGACCGTCCTCCGCAGTTCTCTGCGGAGAGAGAAACTCTCCGAATGGCCGGTCGGGGGCCGCTTCATTCACCTCTCGTGACTAACTCGGCCCATTTCCCTCCCCGAGCCAAGTTTCTTCCCTCCGCCGGTACTTCTTCCATTCGCGTAATAATAATCCGGGGCTAGACTGCCGACCAGTTTGCGCTCACCTCGAATTCTTCGCGACCTCTTCCTTCCACGCTTCGGGTCGCCCTCCGTACACACACGTTTATTCGTGCCGTATGGATTGTACGAAACTATGATTAAACGCGCCTCGTGCTCAGAGGCGTGTAAACGCGCGGCTAGAGAGACCTTAAAGATGCCTGTGTGTGTGTGCGTGTGAGTGTGGAAGCGGACCCGACTCGATGATGGTAACGTTTCGCCGCGAAAGAAGGTGCTTTTCGAGACTCGCATACCTGAACAGGGACCCGCAGACCCCGCCGTGTTATTAAAGATCCGTAGAGGGTAACCCTCTTCCCCGGTCCGGCCTACTTCTCTTCTTCCATCGTGCATCTCCTTTGCCGACTTCGTTTTTGCGCTCACGGTCTCCGCGATTTTAATATCGGACGATCGGTAAAAAGTCGCGCGAGAAAGGACTTATTCGTCGAAAGATTTATTCGTTGCGACGAAAAACTCGACATTTACGGATATAAAATACGATCCGCACCGACGCGTATCGTGAGTTTGCCACAGATTACGCGCGTGTGTGTGTGTGTGTACGAAACCAAATTCAATTTCTTTGATTGCATCTCTCGTTATTGCCGCCGTATAGAAAAACAAAATTTGTTTTATTGCGACAAAGATTGTCCAAAGAAGTTGGTAAAATCGAGAACAATAAACTAATAGCGCGCGCGACAAGACATTTCACCGAGCGATAATTATATCGCATCCAGACTAATACGCCACGTGTTTGTTCCACAGTTCGCCCGATCGCGGCTTTTATGTATCGCGAGCGGGTAACATCTCGCTCGTCACGTCACGCGTAATTATTCGTTCCGCGCGCGCGAGTTAAAAGAACGGAAAAGCACGTTTAATTAGGTAGGCGCGGATAAAATCCAACGGAGAAGCGCAAAACGATCGATTCGATTTTGTTACGTCGGCGAGTAATTGCAACGTGTCATGTACAGCAAACGGGTGATGGTTTTACACTTTGTTGTTATCTCGTTGCATTTATCTTTACGGTGCATCCGGCGTTGTTGTTGTTTTAACCTCCCGTCTTATCTCTCTCGTAGTTTTCCATCTTTGATTTTCTATCCGGCCGAAAGTCTTTCTCTCTTCGAGATTCTCGCCTTCTCTCGCGAGAATTAATATATAAGATGGAACGAAAGTCCCGCCGTGTTGTAACATAAATTGTTGTTGCATAATCGTCGCCTGGGTGTGGCCGAGGGTAATTTCCGAATAGAAATAGAAATCGGTAAGAGGTCCGCGAGGCTGCTTAGAATGCGGCAACAATTTCGTTTTGTTATCGCGCATGCAAAATCGTACTCGAGAGTGCAACACAACTCGCTTGCCCTTCGCGAGCGAGCGCTGCTTGTCGCGCCATTGTCCATTGTAATCACATTGAGATTTTGCAATGACGATAAAAGCACGCGCGCGCGCGCACACACACACACTGGTTGGCATTCAATGATCGGTCGATGCCGGGATGCAAAAGTGTAGGCGAGATCGATCGATCGCATCGACAACTCGGCTCGATTTTCTCGTCTCGGATCGGGACGTTTTCCGTTTCTGCGGTCACGAAGCGATTCCGGACCATTATCGCGATTAGGCCCCCGACAGTCCCCTCTGATGATCTCCCGCCGATCGTATCCTACATGCCGGACCGCTGACGATTACGATAATAATACGTTCGCGCGTATCGCAGCTCACAATGATATAGATACCAGGCCTGGTGTTTAGGCCCCACTCCTTGTTCTTCGCGCGGCGAAGAAAGTTAGAGAAATTCAGAGAAATTAAATCAATTAGCTATTAAATCGCCTAGAGGAACGTTTTTCTTTGAGGAAAAATATTTTTGCAATTATTTTTATCGGAATATTTTAAATTATTATTCAAAGAGAAGGTCGACAGCAAACAACGAGCGGACGGGGTTGGTATTACAGTGCCGCGTAAGTGGTTGCCGGTTATATACTCATCACTATTCATAGGATGTGCTCATCGCGAGGCGCAGCAAGTTCGTTAGAGCCATCCACCCTGTGTCCCGCATAATGACGTAATTAGCTCGAGCCCTTGGCCGCGAAGGGCTACCAGGGTACCCTCACTCTCTTCTCACGCTTTCGTAATGGCTCTCGCACGAAGTCATCTAAAAACAACCTAGCGTCGCGTGCACTCTCTATTAGTCCTCGCGGCTATTGCATTTTCCATCCATAAAACGTTGTCGTTTTACGATCCATAGCTGTGTGTTACAAAAACGCGTGTATACGCGCGCTCCGCTCGCGAGTCTAGAAATTGTTCTCGATAATTTATCATCTGTCAATACGGGACTATAAAAGTCTCTTAATCTGGTTTTATATTTCCATCGTCCCATAACTTTTTCATTTTATTTTTGTTACAACGCGTTTTCTCGTGTTTGTTAATCGCTTATAGAATTGTAGTTTACTTCTTACATCTGCGGGCACTTTATTTCGCTGAAATCGTATATCGAAATCACAATCTCTCGCAATTGGCGTGTTTCGGATATTGTTAGCAGAAATTAGATTTGTCTATCCGTCAGAGAGAGAGAGAGAGACAACCGCGAGCGCGCCGACACACAAATCCCCGGAAGCAGCAAGCGCGCGGCGTGCAACGAGCCACCATTAATTTACGCCTCCCGACCCCTCTCCTCTTTCGTTCTCAAGGTATTCGCGATCGGCAGCGCCCCGTTTACATTGGGGGAGGGGGGGGGAGGGCGCGTAAAAGCGTAATCACGCGGAGAAACGCGCCGGTGTGTATATGCCGATGTCACTTCGCGCATGGCTGCCTCGCGGAACCCGCACCAGTCCGATATCGGAGTCACGATTTTCCCGGCTGCGTGTTCTTATCGATAGTCTCTTCGAGCGAGCGTAAGGCGAGCCCCGGTGAAAGTTTGAGAAACTTTAGCCGGACATTAAAATCCGCGCGCTCGTTGTTCCGTCGGCGTAAAAGGTGATTCGAGCCGTGTGGGTTGCTGAGCGAAAAAAAAATGCAAAATTGATAGAGTGTTACGCGATACGTAACTTTTCTTGCGGCTTGTTCGTGCCGAGTCGAGTTTAAATGGACAATCCTGTCAGACCTGATTTTACTTTAAGAGCAAGTATCGTTTTTGTTATTACGAAATATATTCGCGCTTGTATTTTATTGTCCGGCGACCTTTGAGCTTTATTGACATTTTGCTATATGTTAAATTGAAGTCGACAAGATATCGCGACGTGTTTACCTTCTCGATTTTCCAACATCGCCGAGAAGTGACCCGATCTTTCTCGAAGTTCACGCGCGCGTTCCCGCTACGTTTCGCGATCGTACGTAACGTCAATCTCTTTCTCTCGGAGAGCCTCTCACGATCAACAAGCGGTAACAGCCGCGCTTTTCGAGCCAATTAGCGGGTGATCTATTTCTCGAGGAGGGCGAAAAAAAGGAGCGCGCGTCAATGCGCGCGGGACTTATACGAACGAATCCCGTCCGAGTCTTTTCTGGTAAAACGCGCCACCTGATTATCGGTTATAATACACGCTATATACGGTCAGCTCTTAACGAGAGTCGTAGGAATTTCAAGCGTTTCCTATGTATTATTCATTTGTTCTCGACTGTTCGAGGAATAAAAGAAGGAACGTTTTAATTCGCGCCATCCGTTTCGGCAGAAATTCGCCGATCGATACGTGGAAACATTAAAAAGATTAAAAAAAAAAGGACACGTTGCAATATACGCGAGAGTCATTAAATCGTCGTGAAATAAAAATCAAGTCGAAGCGTCGCGCGGGGAGAGAAGACCTTAATGATAAAACGCGTGTGAAATCTGAGGATCATTATGTGTCCCGAGAGGACACACAATGGCCGCTGTAAAAAACCAGCGCGGTACCATTAAAACGTTATTACGTTCGCGCTCGGGAATAAAGCTATTATTATATGCAATTATGCCAACGAAAAAAAGATTAAGGGAGCCACCGCGGCGCAAAAGAGGGAGCGAGGGGAGGAGGAGGAGAAGAGTCACTTTAAACCCGGCAGAGAGCGAGAGAGAGCACAACTAACAGTTAGGACTGAAGGCGAGTGGCATGACTCGCGGTTTGCGCTGATGTGTCGAAAAAGTTTTCTCGATTAAAGCTCGGCAACACCTTTCAAATTGTCGTTTTCTGTTCTCTGCTTCGTTATCTCTCACTTCGAAAGTATGTTTCGGTTCTCGTTTGGTTTTTCTTTCTTTTTGTCTTCGGTTTTTTCCCGATCGCGTTGTCAATGAGATCAGCCCGTCGTCCGCGAGAAATTATTTCGAACACGCGTTGCTTTTTGATATTAAATTCTTTATGTGCTTACTGTAAATTCTAGAAAAGAGTTTTATAGCAATTTTTATTGCGAACACGTGCGAACACACGTAACGCGAAAAGAAGAAATTGCGCAAAGAATCATGTTTTATTTCTGGCAACAAAACCCAGAGTCCCCGATCGTCTAATCTCGGCGGAAAAATGGACGCGTGTGGCAGACTTTCAATCTCGGTGATGCTCTACCGGGTTTTCTTTTTTTGCACCCGCGGAGTTCTCCTGTTTACCGAGTCATCTGGCGTGCACAGTCAACGAGGTCAGAGACGCGATGGTGTTGCGATGTTGATGACCTCTAACCATCCTCGTAACACACGTCGGCTCCTGGAAGGAGCGGTGGTCACGTTTCCCTCTTCCTTTTCTTCCTTCACTCGTTCACGCGATCGACGTCTTTCGTACGTCCTCGAATTTCTCGTATTTACAATTTTTAGAATTTTGCTACATAGGTTTGCACAAAAATTTCTGTAGAAGTTTCTTCTACGAAGTTTTTTTTATTATTCAAAAAGTGCGCGCAATTCGTAAAACATTTTTTCTTTTTTTTTTTTTTTGAAGTCCAGTGTGTTCAACTCGAAGGTGTCTCGTCTGAGCACGGCGGCGTCTTAAGTGCAGTGTCCATATTTGACGTGTTTCGGGTACGCACGGTGATCATTGATATATTTGACGATTGGATATGAGCGAAAAGGGGGGAGGGCAAACGAAAGCGACTTCGTCGACTGTCGCACGAACGTGAGCAAACATTGTAATGGCGATTCAAACCTGGCTACCGATTGCCAAGCATCTTTTTCGTTAAGGTCGACGAGCAATAGACACTTTCGGTCGAATTTGCAAGGTGGGTTTACCTGCGCGATAATATTTACGGTTTGATTGACTTCGTTAGACTCTCGATTGCTCTCGTGAAAAGCTAATTTTTGTTGTAAGAAATAAATATTACAAATAATATAATATTTATTTCTGTAATATTTACTTCTGTAATATTTATTTCTATCTGCAATTTTATATTACTAACCACTTTCTCTCTTTTTGTTACAGGTAAGTGCATTCGAGTCGATATTGAAATACGATTTACGGTGGATCGATTACGACATTTCAGGTTAGATCGTAACAAATTGTTTTAATCTAACGATCAGTTCAACAATTACTGGCGAATTCTGCATATATACGCGGTGATAATCGTTTATTATAACTTCGCGCTTTTAAACGAATACGAGCAAAAATATCGTCACGTTTCGCACAATAGAATTACATTTTTAATTTCACCCACGAAGGTTCACATTTTTACGATATAGGGCAAGAGGGATAGACAGACCGTGAGTGCTCGTTAGCAGGCGCGGCTGCCGACATCCGGCGTGCGCGCTTCGTGCAGAATTCGCCTCGTCAACGTTAAAGACTCGAAGACCTGAACTCTCTTCGAGCGTATCGAGGTGTGTGCAACTCGCGATGCGCATTCGCGATGCGGGAACGCGAGTAATTCGCATGCGTGCGCGTACGCGCAAAACACATCAAGCGCGATTTTCGCGCACACAAGACAGTTTAAAGAAAAAAAAAACAGACACACTTTGTCGTGTCGCACTTGAAACGTAAATTTCAATCAATTGTCACACAACAATTCAACAATTCGCAAACACACAGGAACCGTGCGAATCTAAGTTCGCGCTTGTTTTCTGTCAAAACAAGCTTCATCGATTAATTAGCAATTAACGCGAATCCGTCGACGCGTTCATTGCGTATTCGTGACCCGTGTTGCGCGGAGTCGCTTGCCAAGCTTTGGCATCGCGCTAGGCGCCGTCTTTCGCGCATGAAAACATCACATCGAGGCATTCATTGTCTTTCTCTCGTCCCGATGATTGCTCCGATGCGACGGCGCAACGCCCGACGCCTTCCTCATGGGAAAGAAAGAGAGAGAGAGAGAGAGAGCATCGCGTCGTTTGCAAAAAACGCTCGTAACACACACGCCGGCCGGCGCGCACGTAATTAATTAAATGGGCGCGTACATCGGCGCACGAACGGACAGAGGCCTCTCGGGCCTCTCGACCGACTGTTAATTAGAGTTACACGGCGCGCGATCTCCGACGACGCACATCTCATTCCCGTGGGAGGCCTGACATCGGCCTCGTGTAAATGCGGGGGAGTCGATCGCCCGGTTAAATGCTATTGCCTGATGTAAGCGATCTCCTCTCGTCGCTCGTGCTCGCTCGCCACGTGGAGTTCAAGGCTCTTATTAACGCAAAATGTGCCGCCTCCTATAATCGCGCCCCGTGTATATATATAATGTACGGAGCGCCGCTCGCGTTCTTGATTTATCACGTTTTAAATAGATCGTCGTGATGTTTTTAACGCGCGGAGAAATAACTCCGTTGTTTCGTTACATTATTGTTCGAGCCACTTGCGAGTTTTTACAATTATCGATCTATACGCGCGGAGCTATTGCGAACGTACAGCCTGTGAGTTTCCAAGGTAATTATTTATTACTTTTTTTTTTAATTCGCACACATTGCGCGATCATTGCGTTCTCCCACCACTGGCTTTCCCACGCATGCTCCGACTGCGATACGTTTTTCTATATTTCCACTCGCGATTCAGCGTCGAGGTCTAGTCCGGTTCGAAGCGTGATTTCCAGAAAAACGGGAAGACGTTTAAGATTCTTCTCCGACAGTGCTTGACGTTTCGAGTTTCTTCGACAGAACTGCGACGATTGGAACTGCGATAATTACACGGCGATTAGAGCGCGAGATATCGTTCGTACCAAGATACATTCGAGGGTTTTGGGATATTTATTGTTGCCGATAATTAAATTACAAATTTATTTGTGAAAAATCATCGCTCGCGTATTTTTTTATCGTCATCGTTCACTCCCGAAGCTCGGAAAGTGCGTTAGAACGCAGGTAAAATCACGATGTGAAAGCGATCACCTTCGATCGGAGGGCGTAACGAGAGAGAGACGAGAAGAAGGAAGGGAGGTCGGTAACACGCGACCGATCATTAACGATCTTACGGTCGTACCTTCGTAATATCGTCTTTAATTGCAAAATTACCTAGGCCGCGCGTACACACGACGCGCGTCAACCCGGTTGCCGCAGCGTAATTCGATGAAAGTTCATTTTTGTCACGATCCTTCCTCCTCCTTCTATCTCTTCGTTCTCTTCTTCTTCTTCTTCTTCGTCGTCGTCTTGTCTTTCCTTCGAAGCTTCGAACACTTCGCGTGCATACGCCGGTTTCTCCGCCGCATTCAACGGCCATCGACCCACGTCGATGTGGCGAAGAGACTATTTTCTACACGTAAGAAAAAGTTGCAAAGCGAGAGAGAAAAAGCGAGACGGTGCGCTTGTGAGAAAATGTTTCTCTCTCTTTCTCTCCGTCTCGATGATTCTTTCCGTCGTAAATGCCGTTCGCATGAAAAAATTCGAATAATCGTTGCAAGAGAAATTCGTGTTTCTAAATTGCTCGCGGTCGATGTAGAAACGAGAAGCTCTGGTGGAGTTTCTTATTTTCAATAAGCGAGCGATATTTTTTAGAAGACCAATTATCTTTAATATCTCTGCATAGAGAATGATTTAATGTATACACGTGTGTGTCGTTTTTTTTTAAACTGAACATTTCGTAAAGTTTCCACATTGATCTCGACGCGAGAATTTCAAAATATCCGAAATCGGTCGAAATGTCAACGGAAAAAAATAACGAAACAAGGTAAAAAAAAGAGGGAAAGATGAAGATAGGTAGATGAGGCGGTCATATATGGGCAATGAAGTCGAGGAGAAACCGACAGGAAGCGATAAAGCGAAACGTTCTATCGATAGCCCGGGAACGGCGGTAATGTCCTGCCTTTAACATCCTGTGTATGTCGGCGAGAAGAGAAGTTGCGTAAAAAGTGGAAACTTCGCGAGACGAAGCTACTAAGTAGCCTTATGCGGGCTCAGGAAGGTGTACGCTGGCAAGCACGGCGTAAAAACGATCGAAGTGCTTGCCGATCCTTCTGCAGCATCGCCGCAATGGCAGTTTGCAGCCATAACGTGAACGTTCGCGCTGGCACCGCGGAGAGATATATTAGGCGAAAAAAAAAGCGATCAATGACGTGGCCGCGTGTCTTCGAGATTCCACGCGGAAACGATCGAACGTTTACGATTTAATAGCCCGGTGTTATCGTTTCGCGCGGATATTGCTCGGGAATCGTGAAAGAAATGGGGGGGTAAAAGCGGAGTCGATCGCGGATAATTACGCGACGGATAATTCGCCGGTGCTTTGCGAACGTACTCCAGTTCTCGTCACGTTCGGCCGCTCGAAGGACACGTGGACGGAATCGTGGCGTAATCTCAGATCGAACGTGTATAACGCAATCTCGAACCGTATATTCGAGCCATCGAGGCGAAAAACGACGGCATATAAAACGACGGTCTCGGTTTATACTGTAATCAAATTTAATTTTCTGTCGGTGATTTATTTGATTTAGTTGTCTCGTTTTTTTGGAGAGAGAAAAAAATAAGATTTTGGACGCAGCCGGCGTTTCCTCTGTTTCGCTCAGAGCGCGCGCAAAATATTTCACTCACGCGAGACCGGTCGAAGCAAATGTCTTCGCGCGAGAGTATTTCGAAGGAAAAACGTTACCTTCGAACCAACCTTCTTGTCTTCGGTATCGACATTAGAATAGCGAGCCGAGCCCGCGGCTCGTTTCGTTTCTGTCGTGCGGATCACGTCGGCAGCACACGTTCGATCTCCGTCAGGAAGCGGAGGGAAGAGCAACGAGCACGTCGGTCGGCCCGAAGACGCAGTCGAAGGCCACGGTGGGGAAGAAGAAGACTTACACCCGTGTGCACGTGATTGAACGTGGGCCTGCGATTTACATCGCAATCGTAGTAGTAATCATCGTGAGGAGGTGTACATCGCGTGGTAGGGAATAAGGGCTCGTGCACAAGCGCTGCTTCAACGATATCTCGTTTCACTCAGCTCTGTC
>QVOA01022133.1:0-13018 GCA_014825685.1 Pseudomyrmex cubaensis
TTATATATATATATATATATATATATATATATATATATATCTCGGTGTGACTCTCGTCGCTGCGACGACGTGAAGCCGCAGAAGACTCCGTGTTCGCGACAAAAATCAATTATTGCACTAGGCGCGTTCGCTCGAGAGATCCTCTCCTGTAGTTCTTCCGCCTTTTCCGTGGCACGTAGAAAATGCCGTTGGGTGCTTTCTGAAACGAAGGGCAGAAGGTTGGTTGGCGCGCCGGCGCGCCAACGATCTTTCTTGGTGAGGGAAGCTGAATAAAAGGCCATTCCTTTGATTAATCGTCGTTTATCCGATGATCTTCTCTGGAACGTCTTTAAACTAGTTTCGAGCGGGATCGATTCCGATCGCGAAAAAAACGTGAACCAGTTTTCCAGTAGAATAGCTGGAGGAAAGGGTAAACGCGGCCACGTCCGTGCGCGACCTTCGTTATATCGCAAATTGCGAGGCGAACAGATCGCTTCTTGCGCCCCGCGAGAGTCTCTCTTCTCGGAAGAATAGAGAGACCTCATTTACTCGAGAACTTCAGGAGCAGTTTGTTTGTCCTGCCTGAGAGTGCTCTACTCTCTCTGCGAAACGGGAAATATACGATCAATTTCATCTGCGCCGCATTCCGCCGTTTCCGTTCGTTCCAATTGAGAAGGCAAAGATCAGGAAGTGCGCCGTGGGGTGCGTAGTTAGAGCAACAATTCTAAATCGCATCTTTCTCTCACAAACCACACAAGAGGTTAAGAACCGTTCCTACGAAAATTACGGCCGATAATCACAGGAAAAAGTAATGTCGCGCAATTAAATAATAAAGTTCGTTGGTTTTAATTAAAAATGAATATTAATTTCTACCCTATACTTATCTTACATATTTATCTTATATGCAAAAGTATCATCTAGAATAAAGACAAAAATAAAAAAAAATGTGAATCTCTTATTTTTATTATAAAAAAAAAAAAATATAAATACATAACCGAGTATTTTGTTAACATCATTTACGTATAGAATTCGAGCTAACTATCATCCCCCTGGCGTTTTCAACTCGATCTCATTCTTAAGTTGCATTCTAGAGATGAGACAGGAGCATTTATCTAAGTTATTCGAGCGATCTTTCCTCGACTAATGACTTTCGACACTCTAACCGCGCGACCGTTAATCACTGCATGAATGCGCATGTCTCGATGCAACTTGATCAAATGAAGAAATAAACGCTCGCTCGAGAAGAAACCAAGTCTTGTCTGTCGGCATCGTCTTTCAGAATGCAAGAAACCGAGAAAGCTCAAACGGTTATTTCACATCTTCTCTCTCTCTCTCTCTCTCTTAAGAAACGTGGATATTAATCGATCATTAAAGAAGACGTTTGTTTTTTTATATATATATACGAGCAAGATCGAATGTTGAATTGTATTCTCCGTGTCGAATGCTGGCGCATCATTCTCTAATATCAACTTGCATTCAGAAGAACGGAAATTTTCGAACAAATTATCCGGAAATGAATGTGTTTACAAGTGAGAAGCGTAAGTTTCTTGGAAGAAAGAACCGACGCACACACAAGTCGGAAGACATTGTCGTGTGAAGAAAAACTTCGACGAGAATAAATTGCCGTTGTATTGGGTACGAAAGAGCGTATCTCGTATTGCCGCGTTTGCGCTACCGTACAGCACAGTTAACGCCGAAGCAACCGTGGCTAAGCACGACGAGAGTCGAGGATAATCGGCACTTATCGTTCGCGTCGGGTAATACATTCCGATGAGATACCACGGAAGATTCAGCGACCACCGGTCATTTCACGGCGGAGAACGGCTCGGACATTTGTGGAGCTGCTCGTTCCGCGGCCGGCTTTTTTTGCCGAAGAAGAGAGAGAACGATCTTCTAACTACTCCACTGGCCCATAAACGCCCATCGCGCGTCGCACTCGAGTTCCTGAAATTCCGCAAAAGTGGAATCCGTGAAGAGAAACAATTTGCCTATGTGCTCGCGGACATAAACTGTCGCGCTCGTTCCTCCCCGTCTTTTTCTCCCCCAGACATGTGCGTGAGATGAAAAACTCGCTCGAGAAAAGAAGAAAGGAAAGGATAGATCGGAAAGAACAAACATTTGCGCAGCTAAAACGGCGGTTTTTCTACGTCACGGCATATGTGAAGGCTGTTCGCGACTTTTTTCATGTTCGCCATCTAACCACGTGCCCGTACCTTTTCTTTTCCACAGCCAATTCGCCGGAGAGGTGCCTACTTACCTACCTGTCGCGCTCGCGTTGTGCCGACAAGCGGCTTGAAGCACAATCCTTTTCCTCAATCGCTCCCGTCTTTCCCCTCCCTTCTAAGCTAAGTTCCTCGTCGTCTTGTTCGCTGTTCTTGCTTCTCTTCTTGCGCGCGGCGTATCGAGCGTACGCGAATGGAAGACCTCGAGTACCCACGCTTGCCGGGGAATGAGCTCGTAAAGCGTTAGTCACGCGCTACTCCGTGCTGTCCGTTTTTCCTGAGACTTCCTCGTCGGCTTCTCCTGTAGTCGTTCCTTTCCGCCTCTCTGGATTCTCCACCGTAGCCGCGCCTCCCTTCTTCCGCGTGTGCCTCCTCCTCGTCGCGGTCTCGACCCCTCGGCGTTTTTTCTCGCCCTTTCTCACCGCTCGAGCGGTAGCGATCCGCACAGGTTGGGGGTTAAACCGGATCGTTAACGTAGGAGAGGTCAGGGCTCCCGCTCGACGGGATGGATTTTGCATAGCCGGGGATCGAGCGTGTTACCTACGAGCTGGAATATTTTCGCGGGAATTCCGCGCGCGGGTTGTAACGGCTTCGAAACCTGGCAAATCACTACTTGCGACTCGTTAGCGAGGATTCTCTGCGTTCGTTTTCTCCCTCCCCCCGAGGCTCTCTCCCTCCGCACGAATATCATTAGGGAATTCGGCACGGGCAGTCAATTATCAGCGTGAACGATCATATCTGATTAACCGTCAATTATTAGCGTGAATCGACGAAACCTGAGCAACGAACCAGACGAACTGATTTTCCAGTAATAACTTCCGCGAGAGATTTTTAACGACTTAATATGGGAAAGTTCGTAATGTGACTCATCATTTTGTTTTATCCTATTAGCAGCAAATATACAGTTATTAATAATTAAGCTTCAAAAACCTCTCTCTCTCTTTCTCTCTTCTCTTGCATATTAAAATCATACAACAGTTTTTCGGATAATGTATAATCAAGTATTTTATATTGAATTAAGAAAAAATGCACATATATTGCTTGTACAAATAACAAATATGCTAATAACGGTACCGTACCGATACTGTTCCCTGTACCGTTGTCAGCACTAATAAACTACGTTTTTGTTTCGCGTAAGGTCGTGTACGTCAGCGAAGGCGCCGCTTACGTGCCAGTTCCGTCGTTAAAAAATCGACCTCTGAACCCGAATCTACAAGCTCTTCAGACACTTCAGGGTTTGCAAGGCCTCACCACAGGCAGTGGCACAGGTGTGGCCGGTGACGAAGAGTGGAGGAGACATCCAGAAACCTGGGATCGCGAGCATCGAAGATACAGGCCCAACACAACGAGAGTACAACGTGGGTATAAAGAAAAAATTGTTTTTTTACTCTCTCTCTCTTTCTCTCTAAGTTTGATTATTACAGACTTGATGACAATGTCAAGATAAATGATCCCTCGCGTAACTGATGTAGATCGCAGTTGTACACATAGCAGGCTCGTGTTTCTTCGATAATGTATATAGATGTGTGGCAGGTGTACGTACATCGCGCGCGAAAGAGAGGAAATTACTTCTCGACCAGTACAATCTGTACGAGCTAATAGAAATTTCCTGCTTTGTAAGTAGTTTTATTCGATGTTTGCAACAACACGTTAATTAGGCGGAAATGCGTTACGAGAGAGTATTGATTACGTCGGTCTAGCACCCCAACAGAACTCTTCATTTGCTCCGTAATAATTTGTCAATTCCAATGTAGCACGCGATTATACATTACATTCTACGTCCGTCGCATTAAAGAGTCAATTTCGTGAGAGAAATATACTCGGAGCGCAAACAAACGATCAACTCATCGTGTGGAACGAAAGGGTCGCCGCCTCTAGGTCGTTACTGACAAAAAGTATTTACCGTATCGGTCCGGTGGGTCAGTGTGCCTCGGCGGAAAGACGCCGCCGTCGTCGTCGTCGCTTTAGCATGTCGAATCCGTTATTTTTCCGTCCGTTGTGCCCGAAGAAGTCCCGAAATCCTCAGACTACGTGACGGATCGCGACTCACTATACCGTCCGATGTCGATCGATTTGACAGAATCGTAACGCAGCGCTTCTCGGATCGACTTGTATCGTCCATCTTGGCCCGTCCTCCGGCTAGCGCGCCCGGGAATTCAGAGAGTGCGATGGCGAGTGGCTACCGTTAGAGAGGAGGCAATTAAAACGGTGTCGGAAAGTTGTACGAGTCGACGCTCTTGACATCGAGAGTACGCAGGAGATAATACACCATCTCCGCGGCGCGCACCTCCGACGGCAACGTCTCCGATCGTCATCATCTCGCGCGATCGTGTCGTCATCATCTCCCGCGCCGGGGCGTCATTATCCGGATCGCGCGATCGATTCCTCTTCCTCCTCGTGAAAACTCGAGCACATGACCGTGCAGATATTTCGACGCGTATGTTATGACGCCCGGTAATAATCGACGACAGCTAGTTTCTGGGCGCTGCTTTTTCCGCGCGGAAATTGCAACGCAGTGAAAATGATGTTTATGTGAGCGGCCGTTACATGGCATTTTTACTTTATCGCCGTGCCGGCGAGTTCACGATGTGACGTGATGTTATGTCGTCGAGTCTATAGAGAAATTATCCTTGAATGATTTAACGTAATCTCGTGTATATATATATATATATATATAATATAATATAATATTTCCTATATACCGCGGCGCAATTTTCGCAGTTACTTGTATTCTACTGTTCGTTATTTTTCTTATTTTTTCTGCAGCGTTCCGGTTTCACACGTAATTTGCATCTTCCCCTTAAAAAACGCGTGCCGGTTGCATCACGCGCTTGCGCTTCCGTAGCAATAATATAATAAAATTGCACAATTCCGTGCTTTCCATGATTTCACGATAAAAAAAAAAAATAAATAAATAAAATGGCCATCTCAAATCGACTCGGCAATAAATTTTCTTTGATTGGTTCGCCTTTACGATATCAGTGACGTCTCATTAAAGAAGTTCATCTAATCAGTTGATGCTTCAGTTTTAATCTCACGTGTATAGCGGATGCGCGCGCAGCGGGTAAGCTACCTGCTGCAGGCGGGTAATTAATGCCAGTAGAACAAGGCATTAATAACGCCGACGCAAATGTCCCGTTATTAAAGAATAATAGATGATGTCCTGCAAAGACAAAAAATTAATTTCCTGCGATATAGCACGCGCGCGGCTTACTCGTTGCGGATGTGAGATTTTCTCTTGTAAAACTTAAAAAAAAAATGTGTTGTATATTGTAAATACTACCTGAGCGAACACACAACTTGCAAGTAACACATATAAAAGGCGAGTAATCGCACACACACACACACACACACACACTCAACTAGTGTGTTGGAAGACTTTACTACCTGATATTCCCAAGAGAAAATTATAGCATGTTTCACATGATAATGTAAATATACGTATATGTGATATTTACGGGAATTGCTCGCCGTACTGCACAAGCTTTCCTTCGCGAGCCCTTTTAATCGCATTGTGCGGAAAATTACGATCGTAAAACCGCAATGTACGAAAAATGCTTTAACGACGCATCGTTCCTCTCATTAAACCAGAACGAAGCGCCTATTAAGCCATTTTGTATGTTTTTTTGTCGTCTTGCGTTTTCCTAATTATTATTAGGTCAATTTGCTCTTTATCGACATAACATGCGTATTATTTACATTTACCGCGCGGAGATACGATCTATTTGATTCACAAATTCGTAGCTACGTGTAATTTCGAAACCTTATTACATGAATGCGCATGGGATGTTGCGCGGAATAACTTTTTCTTTCGTTACAAACCACAGAAAGTTGGTTATTTCATAGTTTACGCTTCAAAAAAAATCGAGTTGCAAGTGAACACGCGCTTGCATCTTCCTCCCTCACCTCGCGCTCCAGTTCGCTCTGATAAATTATTCCGCACGCATAGTTCATGCACGAAGCAAAGTCGACCGGATACTATTTTTGTGAAGATCGATAGAGATTCGAGTTCTCCGAGACGCGATCGATGATCACGGTGCTACGGTAAATTTCCTAAAACATTCGGACGAGCTTGCCATTGGCAATGATGAATGTTACGCTCGGCGTATGGAGCTCGCTGCCTCAATGAAGTCGTAAAGTCGAGCCGCTTGCTCTCCGCGGGAACTTGAGGCCACCCGCGGTATCGTCAATTACGCGAAAGGGGGCTCCATTAGATTTAATGTATCCTCGTCGGTAGCGCTCGAGATTCCCGTCCTCGGGGTTCGAAGTCTATTTTGCTATTTATTTTTCTCTAACTATACTCCTACACGCTATTCACATATATTTTCCTCCGCACACGCGAAGCTGCTTATCATACGGGTTATTCTTCGAGCATCTTGCATGAGCAAATATTCGCACGAGAGAATTTAGATGAGGAAATTGAAACACAGAAATTGAATTTCAAAGATTTGTTTGTTCGCAAATTTTAATAAACAAACTTAAAAACTCAACACGTTCTTTTACACGATACGAGTTTCCCGAAGAAACCCGGCAGAGCATGTCCTCCGGGTCTCTCCGCTCTCGGCACGTTCGAGCAAATATTGGCGTTGCTCAATTCACTCTTCCCATTGTCTGCCCACTGACGTTTTGCCGGACGATGAACACAAAGCACGCATCCGCAATTCTAATAAGCGTGCGTATACGTACATACGCCGCTCGAAAATGCGCTACACTCGCGCGCTATGTATAGACGTACTTACGTACACGTGACGTAGGACGAGGGGTGAAACACAGAACGGTTGTATCATCGGTATGCGGCGCCTCCTGGTGTAACTATCTCTCACGTATCTATTTTACTATTTTTTTTCCGCGGATCTGTTCGCGCCGGTCTTCTTCTCACATTTTCAAATTGAATTTCTTCGTCGTTCGAGTAGCTTTATTCGAGATCAATTAATTGAAGTTCATATTTAATTAATATGAGTTGTGAATGGCTCCGAATTAAGTGAAAAAGAAGACCAATGGAAGCACGAATACGGTTGTTATAGTTTTTATTATGTTCAAAGATGTAAGAGCATTTTAATTCTAATATGTAAATATTTAATAAATATGGATGTGACTTCTACAATTAATTACGTATCGTAAAATGTCTTTTAATATTCCAATCGATTCAGCACTTTTGCATTTTCGTCTCTGAGAAATGACGTTTATAGGCGTCAAATTAATATAAATAGCTTCTCGGATTATTCAAGTGTCATGCGAGGATGCGTCTACGAGGCTCGTCCTACGGAGGAGCCGTGCGTGGGACGGAGCGTGGGTCACGGAACGAAAAGGTTGTATCATCGGCAGACACCTCGAGTGTAACTATCTCCATCCTCCATCAATCTCCATTCCGCTTTACAGCCGCGGCGGCGAGTTACGTTGTTACAGTGGAAACGGCTTCTTACCACGAAGAGCGCCTATACGAGACCCCCAACTTACTTTCACTCGTCATCGGCGACCGGTTTTCCACTCGCTCCTATCCGCGAATCTACGATTTTCCGCACCCGGTTTCGACACGCGAATGACGACAGGATCTCTCCCGGTTGCGACTCGCCGCACGCCTACACGACGATCGATCGATTCGCCTCGTTCTCGATATGTATATCCGAATCGTTTCGAGACGAGTCAATTGCCGTGCCCTATTTGCGCTTTCCTGAGAACCATTTCTCCGACTGGGAAAATTTTTATCGAAAGACCATTATCACAATCATCATCGCGCGATTTACATCCATTTTCAACGGTCGCTTCGTTGATTTACTTTAATCGGACGACGAGAGGTTTGGTGTATTCAATAATAGGTTAGTGAGTTTTCTTCTTACAGTCCGTATACTCGGATGGCACAGTTTTCCGTTCCTCTTTCGACATTTCGAGGTCCCACCTAGACCTTCTCAGTTTCGCAAATACGAAAAGCCGGAGAGTAGGCGGAGAGTTCATCGCGCTGATGGATCAACAATGTAGCTGATCTAGGTCTTCTCCAGATACCTTCTCTGATAGCTTGTCGGAACAATATTGCACCGAGAAATGTATACTTTTCATTTTAATAAAAAAACTCACAGAGAATTTATGATCCAGAGAAACAATTACTATCGCACTTAATGATACGACAAAATTTAGAATATTAATTTTTCCGAATATTAATTTTTCTGATTAAAAAAAAAAAAAACGAATTTTGCAGATATCGAAGCGGAGTGCCAAGACGACTACATGAAAATCAGAATTGGATTCAACGGATCTTTCACCGGTCTCTTGTACTCAGCAGGTAAAATTTTATTAATTCTATAAAGAATTTCTATAAACACGGCTGATTGTTAGTTAGGAGAGGGATAATCGCGCAAAACTCGGTCCGGACTATTACGCGGTAAATTATGCAAATAGCGCGAACGGCAAAAACAGTTCGACGGTTCTAAGACTTTTGCGCTGGATCTCTTCCATTACGGTCAGCAGATTCGACATAATGATGTACCTAAAATATGTGGCTGCATAACCGACTGCATCGCCGGCATCCGCAATTACCTCGGCAGACAGTGGGACGAGTATATACGTCCGCGCTAACGAGGTAATGGTGGAAATTATCGTAAAGCGATCGGCCGCGCCGGAATTTTTTTTTTTCTTCGGCCGTCGTAAGTCCATCTGTTCGTTCTAGTAAGATACTTCCGTTATTTCGAAAGAAGTGTACCGCGCCGTGCCTTCCTGGCGTGCAACGCCTCGGCAAAAAACTGCGTCATCGCGGAGCAATGGGTCTTTGTGACCCATTCTTTGAACTCGCTCGAAAAAATCACTCTTTTTCGACACATGTAGCGCGTTCTTCTTGTTTTCAATATTTTTATTTTTTTTATAATCTCTCCGCGCTTTTCACGACGACTAATTACGCGAGATATTAAATCAATGTTTTTAACCGCGCGTGTTTCAATGTTTGTCCTTGCGTTAATGTAACGCAAGCTTCGTTTGAAACATTGAAACTTCATGATTGAATCTCCAGCGGGATGAATGAAAAACTCAGATTAACCTAATCTCCGACTTCCTATCACGGCGCTAACGACTATACTTCGCGTTTCCTCACTTACGCTTCGCCGTTCATTTCGCTTCACAAAGAGAACGCGGCGATCATCATCCGCCGCGCGACCCTACACAGTCACCGGGACCGGAGAAGCTATCAGCAACGTGCACACACTCGAGATGTCGATGTGTGCGCGCGTACACGTCGCAAAGTAGTCGGCACTTCAGATGACGAAGAACAATCGCTTTTAATTGCAGGCTACTCGTACGACTCCGATTGCATGTACGTTAACGGGACGGGCCGCGACTACTACGAGTTCTACATTCAGCTGAATCGATGCGGCACCCTCGGCGAGAACACTCATCATCAGGACAGCAGGAAGAATCCGACGGTACGTAAGAAGCGCGATCTAAAGTGCGCGCGTCTTGTCGCGAAATGAGAAATCGTCACTTCGCCGAATCAGCTGACGGGGAATGACAATGATCGGGAAGTAGCGAGAAGAAACGATTACGCGAGAGCGCAATTGCGACGGTTTGGTTTTAATCTCGATAATCAGGCCAAATTAGATGTCGCACTTTATTAGGAGAACGGAAACCGCGCGGGAATGCTATTGTATCGCTATTGTAGCGGGCGATGTACGGGATTGTATGTGAGAACAAGGCGCTCGCGTACATATTTGTGCGGGCCATTCACCAACGCGTTCACATGCTCACACCTCGTTTTTGCAGAAAAATCTTATGTGGAACACGGTCACGGTGCAGTACAATCCGCTGATAGAGGAGGAATTCGACGAGCACTTCAAGGTGACTTGTGAGTACGGCTACGACTTTTGGAAGACGGTGACGTTTCCCTTTCTCGACGTCGAGTGAGTGTCGAATTTTATTCTCATTATTTCATTTTGTTGCGTTTTGTTTTCAAATTTACGAATTATCAGTTTTAAGAACACATGTGTTGACTTTACAATTTTATACGTACTTCGCGCGTGTGTGTTTACCGACCAAAGTAAATCGATATTGATGGCGATGATTGAATACACAACAAAAAAATATAGTACACATACAAGCTGAGTTTTCAATATAACAAATTGCGGAAATCGTACAAAAGGTCAACGTCAATCAAACGAAAAAGCTTCGAAATGATTTTCATAATGCACGCGAGGAATGACACGATATCGTCTGAGACCTTCGATTATGCGAAATCGATGGAACGTTTCGCGCGCGAGGCCGCCGTTTACGTAATATCTTCGATAATGTCTAACATCTGCTATCCACTGGCGCGAAGTAGGCCGTACTGCTCGGGAGAGATAACGGATACGCATTCTTCCTGCCTCTTTACGCACCCACCTTCTCTTCCAGGGTCGCCACGGGAAATCCCGTAGTCTTCACCCTGCAGCCGCCGGAGTGCTACATGGAAATCAGATACGGTTACGGGACCACTGGAACTAGAGTCGCTGGACCAGTTCGCGTCGGCGATCCTCTGACTCTCATTATCTACATGCGCAGCAAATACGGTAAGCTTCTACGCACCGCGTATAGCTGCCAGCTTCGGCCACGCAAATCGTCAGGGCTGGAGCCGCCGATTGAGCGAGCGATGAATGAACGCTCGCACGGGAAGTAGAAACCGAACGACGATATAAATAAATTTTCGTAAAATGAAAAATATCAATTTAAGTATAAAGAAACTCACAGATAATTTATCTTGTTGTTATTAGTATCTTATTCTATGCAATAAAATAACTAAATTGTAGACGTACGTTTATTTGCCACATGCTGGACGTATAAAACATGATTTCAACGTATCAATTTCGAAGTTCAATTTAACGCGTCTAACGTCGTGCTAACGACGGCCGCAACGATCGGGAATGAGCCTTCAAGACAAATAGTCTGTAATATTGACAACAAGCCGTTCCTGCAAATCACGCACGGCACGCACATTTTCGTTTCGCGTATATCTTTTCTTACTACGCTGCCCAGCCTAATCATACGACGCCCGATTCCGCCAAGGTATCATTCGACAGCGATAACGGTATAAGATGAGAGGCAGAGAGAGAGAGGACTGACTTTGTCAGTCGTCGGCTGCAGAGAGTCCGAGCTCGGTAATTTGCGAAAGATGCGGAAATGCTGTTTCGAGGAGGAGACGCGAAAATGTGTGCAACGCGCGTCGACGACGTAACGACAGATGTCTGTGATCTAACGAGTCTCACCAGCCTTCTGTATTTATGTCTACATCACTTATGTCACGCTAATCCGTGTCAGAAGATAGACGTCACATATCTGCCCCTCCTCTTAACAGGTTCTAAGACTAATTGGCTTTATTATTGATGGCATTTCGCGAAAGCTAATCCTTCATATAGATCTTTCTTCTTTCTCTCTTTCACTACGTTCCCCTCTTACGTGATTATAATAAATCAATATAAGAAACGGTTGTCTCTCTGAATATATCATGCGCTTGTACATACATGTATATAATTGCGCATTTAAAGTCACAATCATTTCTCGAATTAGCAGCAGCCTCGATTTACGAGTAGAGTTAAAGTTTCGAGAAAAACGTGACTGGCTACATACATTATCCCAGGGATTACAAGCAATGACAAATATTTCTGTTTAACAGAAAGACGAAATAAATATATGTTAATTGGTTTTTACAGACGGTTTTGACATTGTCGTGAATGACTGCTTCGCGCACAATGGCGGCAATAAGAAAATTCAACTGATCGACCAATACGGATGTCCGGTCGACGAGAAACTGATCAGCCGGTTTCGAGGTTCCTGGTCGGAAAGCGGTCTGTTCGAGACGCAAGTCTTCGCCTACATGAAGACTTTCAGGTTCACCGGTTCGCCGGCCCTGTATATCGAGTGTGATGTTCGCATGTGCCACGGAAGATGTCCGGTAACTAGATATTGCCTCTATTACGACAACGTTTACCAATCGATTTTACATAATCCACTCTTATTCGCTTTTAATCTACTTAAGCATCGCATCGATTAAATGCGATTAATTGCATCAAGATGGTTTTATCTTTAAGTAGACATCGTCGAGCTATTAATACATATTGTTCTATTTCCGTCGTTATGCACAGAGATTGTTCGTTTCTCTGATTTTTGTACCACGTATAATTTTTTTTTTTTTTTTTTTTCACGCTCTGTGCAGCGAAAAGATCGCGACAGATATTTTCGAACAGTCGTGCCAAGATAATCTGATTTTGCAAATGCATGTGTATATTCTCGCTCGATGTGCCATATGACACGCTTTCGTTTTTTGTGTTATTAAAATACGACGACGTTCCAGTTTCGTAGGTATTCTTAGATTGTAAACGCTTAACCCGTACGTTTCAGAGTCAACCTTGTCACTGGAGAAACGCGAAGAACGTTGTAAAACGATCGGTGCCGGAAGTGATCGGTGGACCGTCGACGCCGGCAACCAGTTTGTCGGAGAACGTGAATCTCTTCCACTCGCTTCGCGTTCTTCAGGAAGGCGAGGCGGACACGGAACTGTTCCAGAATTCCACCAGCGCCTTTCGCAGCGGTAAAACGGACATTTATGTCAAAGATGGACTTTACTGTTAGAACAAATTATGTCAAATTGTATATTTATTATCTCAATTAGAGTGGCGAACGAGCTACTTTTTTAAAAGAAAATCTAAGTGCAGTTCTTTTGACAGTTTTCATTCTCTGAGAAATAAAAATCTATCCGAACGTTTCTTCGTATTAGAGCCCATACAGCACCGTAGCTTCCAGTAATATTTCAGAAACGTTGCAACATTGCAAGTTGCAATTTAATATTGCAGAGACGTTTAAGAGAT
>QVOA01022134.1:0-17319 GCA_014825685.1 Pseudomyrmex cubaensis
TTACAAAAGAATAATCGACTGTGATTGGTCAAAATCTTGTTTCTGATTTCTGATTTATTACTAATATCTTATTGTAGAAGGGCCTTAAGCGTAAAAGGCCATTACTTTTGACTTGTGTGCACTATCACTCTCTTTCAACTGACTCCGGACGTCTATCTTCGTTAATTGCGAATAAAGAAAAAAAAATTAAACAAACACAAGTTGAGAAACGTTTAAAGAACAGGTTAGCATCAAGCACATCCTATACAGAAGAGGAAAAGAATATAATTACTTATTAATTACTTGTTAAAACAAAATCAAGTAATAGTATCTACGAAGCATGGCCAAGCATCATCCAGATTTAATTTTCTGTCGTAAACAACCAGGTGTTGGTAAGTAGAGGTTAGGTTGTTCGCTACTTTTTGTGTTGGTTATAATTTGTTACATTATAACTATTACTTTTCAGCTATTGGTCGGCTTTGCGAGAAATGTGATGGTAAATGTGTTATTTGTGATTCTTATGTGAGACCCTGTACATTAGTAAGAATATGTGATGAATGCAATTACGGTTCTTATCAGGGACGTTGTGTGATATGTGGTGGTCCCGGCGTATCAGATGCATATTACTGTAAAGAATGTACAATACAAGAAAAAGATGTATGTCATGTTCATTTTGTATCATAGCTGAGTTTGCTATAAAATCATTATTTTAATGACCTTTTTTTTTCTCTTCAGAGAGATGGTTGCCCCAAAATAGTTAATCTAGGAAGTTCAAAGACAGATCTCTTCTATGAAAGAAAAAAATATGGCTTCAAGAGAAGATAAGAATGTATGTGTGTGTGCGCGTGTAATACATTGTTGTATATAATTATTTCTTAAAAACAAGGTTTCTTAAAAGTTTTGATAAATGTTCATACAGTTTCATACAGTGATCATACAGTTTCTCACATATTTTATAATATAATATAAAAACAATTTTGTGACTTCTGTATATAAAATTTCATAAAACTAAATATTATGCAAATCTATATTTAATCTCATGGCAAAGTGTTGCATAATATTCTTATACTTACATTAACACTTACATATACAACTACACTGTAACACATTCTTATGGCTCTTGTTAATTAGATATTACTGAAAACATAATTTATTAAACTATAAAGAAATTTGTAAAATATTAAAAAAAAATTAGCAATACATGTTAACTCATATAAAACTAAAAAAAATATAAAATTACTATCATTTAAAAATAAGATTTCTCCAATACATAAACAGTATATATGAATTATACAAATATGTAGAAAAATACGTCAAAATCTTTTATTTTAAAATTATGTTAAAATTAAAGATGGTTCTACTGATAACGATAACTCATTTGTTTCTTGTGTCTCGATCAACTGTCCTTTTATGATATTCCCTTTCTCATCTATAGATATTAGAATGTTAGACACAATAGGCATGGCTGTATTGACTTCATTCTCAGTAGTATTCTCTTTTGAATCTATTACGGTGTCTATGTTTGTCTCTTCTTCTGCATTATCCTCTACAATCTAAATTAAAAAAATGTAATATAATCTTAGAAACGTGATTTTAGTTATAAATATTTTTTTTATTGCAAAGCTTACTTTCAGTTCCATTGATGTAGGTTTTTGATATATTTCCATCTTATATTTTGTGTCTGGTAATTTTGCTTCTTCGACAGGCAATACGTTTTCTTCGTCGACCGCTTCGTATCTGACCATCTGAAGTCTATAACATCCATCTTGGTCTCGTATGTAATGGAAGCGTTTATGCCCACTAGGTAATTGCAATTGATGTGTCTCTATAAGGTGTTTTGTCAGTCTGTAACTTTTCTGGTACTTGATTGGGCATTCGTGACAACAATACCATCGTGTCTCTAAACCATGTGCTCGTTCTATATGTCTATAATAAAATATAATTGAAATAAATATGCACATAATGAACTTCAATATTGAAGATTTTTATTTTTACCTGTCTAGAGTGTAAGCTCCCTTGCATGTATACCGACATCCTTCGATAGAGCAGGAAAAATTCGGGCCGTTAGTATGAACAGTCATGTGTGAATCAAGATCCTGTTGCGATTTTGCAGCATGTGAACACAACTGACAAGGATATGTTCTAGTCGACACATGACGATATCTAACATGTTTTGCCAAACTCGCCGGTGATTCACAACTCATGTCACAAAGAGAACACTTATAGTTGAATACGTGGAATCTCATATGATCGCGCAAGATCCTTTCAGTTGGATAAAATTTGTTGCAGTGTGAACATTGGAATCCCTGTACTGTGTAATACTATGTAATTCCTGTACTATGTGATTTAGAAAAACTATATAAATACATACAAATTTGTCTATTACCTTCTAGAGGAATTTGTCTTTGGCAATGTATATGGAATTTAGTATTAGATGCAAATGTGGCACCACAATCTGGACAAGCAACTATTTTTTCTTTAGTGTGACGTCTCAAGTGTTCACGGAGTTTGTATAAACTACTGTATTTGCCAGTACATCCGGTCCACTTACAGTCAATTCTGTTTTTAACTCCATTTCCATGTGGACAATTTATCACATGCGCGGTAACGTGATACAAATACATTTGATAATTTGTAAACATTTTTAGACATTCCTCCCATCTGCACAAATGCAAGGGTGGTGAATCTATGATATTCCTCCATTCTGGATCTCTACGGCATTTCTGTAAAAAAGATAATACTATTAGTTTTTTTATAATACAATATTACAAGGTAGATACAAATTCTTACAGGTAGTTTTGTTCTTCCTCGAACATTTGATCCGATACATTTTAACTTAGTGTGATAAGCATGATAATTAACGTGTCGCATTATTTCATCAGATACATCACTGTTAAATGGACAATCCTTCCACTGACATACATAAACATCGTTATCATCCTTCTTGCTTATCTGTATGTGTGGTAAATGACTCGAAACATGTTTTAGAAATCTGTCTAAATGATCACTACGAAATGTACATTCCTTCCACTCGCATGCCAGATCCAAAATTTCATTTTTTAGTAGTGTTCCAACCTTGCGTTTTCTACCACCGCATTCTGAGACTGAATCAAACTCTGAATCAGTATTATACCAATTCTCACAGCTATTTTCAACCAGTTCCTCTAACTTGTCTTCTTCAGAATAAGAATAATCTTTCTGTGACTCTACCCATTTGCTGCATCTTTCTTGTATCATTTTGCTTGTCATTAACTTCTTTTCCAAGTTAGCCATTGTGTATAAGCAAAAAATGAATGAAAAATGTATCACACTACTTCACACAACTCACCTAAAACACAGTTTAAATATAGTTTAACATTAATTGAAACTCAAATATGAACGATCATTCATAAATTTAAATACGCCGCCATACAGGAGCAAATGTAAACATAAAAGTGTCAAATAAAAGTGTCAAATCTCAAAATATATTCAGCGTTATTTCGTGTTATTTTTAAATCATCGCGTAATATAACGTTTGTTCTTTCGAAAATCTCATTCTGATCGCATGCAGTTTCGTACACCTTACTTGGATTATATACAGTACATAATTATCTACGTACATACATACGTACCACTGTTGCGCTTCATCATCTGTTTCGTTATTATATCGTCAACAACATTCGCGTCATTATTTGTCCCGTTAAATAATGTGACAGTGTTTATAACTAATATATATATCTATCTAAATATATGATGTTATTCCGCGAGTGTTTTCGAATAGTGTTTTCCTGGAAAATGCAAAGTAATACGTCGTTCAGAACACGTTATGTTGGCATCAGACTTTGCACGACCAACTGCTTTGCGTACAATCGAAAAGACACGACCATTTGTGCTCTGTCTTCTGGTTGTTATTCCACTGTTCCTTATTCTTCTTTCGAGAAAATTATACGTACTAAAATTCGCAATTCAACTTTTCCGTTTTTTTTCTCGACAGATTAGGGTTAAGTTAAAGGATTCCTAAAGTGGATCTGTTTTATCGATAAAACTGAATCTTTTTTTGTTCACAAATCTGTTTTTTAGCTGTATATACATACTTGCACTTAATTGTAGAAAAGGATTTATTAATCTATAGCCAAAAAAAAGATTTGTGTGCCAAAGAAGATTCAGTTTTATTGATAAAAACCGACAATAGAGACTAGTAAACAAACGTTTTAAAAATCCGAATTCCTCTGTACTTACTGCATCACATGAAAAAATGCTTCTACAGAAGCAAATAAATATAAAAAACTATATAGTGCTTTTGAACATAAGTATATAATACTTTTTTGAATGAACTTTTTTCATTCGCGTAATGATAGTATATAATAACCTATACTGTCATCACAAACATCGATTTTTTTCGTCAACTAGATATTCCAACTAATACTCTGATTGTGTCTTATTATATTCCTTTTTGTCTACTCTTATATAGCTTATGAAATTTTAAGTATTTACGTATATATAAGCTTACAAATAATTCTACCACATGAAATTATACAAATTTGTGCTTATTGTCGACAATCAAAAAAACGTAGCGAGAAATATTAGCACAATTTCTTTATTTCTGTAGAAGCATTTTTAGTGCAGTAAATACAAAACTAGAGCAAAAGTCGGTTAGAAATGTCGGTTTACAAGTCTATTGTCGGTATCCACTGTTTTATCGATAAAACTGAATGTTTTATGCACACAAATCTTTTTTTTTTTTGGTTGTGGATTGACAAATCCTTTTCTACAATTAAAGTACATACAAGGAATCCGGGAAGTCCAAATATATATAACAAAAAGAAAACAAAATGTTTTACAAATTTCAAATTTTTTCATTTTGTTATATACATTAGAACTTCCCGGATCCCTTATTGTATGTACTTTAATCATAGAAAAAGGATTTTTAATCCATACGGCTTTTTGTAGTAATATTTATTTAATATAAAAAGTTATGCAGTTTGTACGTAGTAGTGTGAAATCTATTCACACTAGGCTTCTAAACGCATTTCTGAGAGCTCTATATTGTTCTTTATGTTGTCTCGAAGTCGGGAAACAGTTTGTTTTCTACGTACAAACTGCATAACTTTATATTAAATAAATATTACTACAAAAAGCCATAAATTCAGTCAATAAAACAGATTCACTTTAGGATCACCTTAAGATTTACCAACATGCACCGAGCGCTTTACTGCTCACAACTCTCTTCTCTTCATCGACACAACATATAATTAACTGAAATTATAAATGACGGATATGATTTTTTCGATAGCTTTTTTCTTTTGTACAACAGACGCATTACTTTACATCTAATTATATTAGCATTTTATTTTTATATAAGTTTTCCATATTCAATAAACTTTTATTTCAAAGCTATTTTATATTATTTGAATATGTTATTTTTGTAAATATTTTTTCTTAACACATAACTAAAAGAATACGTTTAAAATAAAAAAATGTAAAAAGATATTTATTATTTTATTTTTAAGGACATGGAAAATGCGGTGTGGCGGTAGTAAGAATATCAGGAAACCGGTCCATGGAAGCGCTCAAAAGAATGACGAACATATCGAAATTAGAACCGCGAAAAGCTCTGTTGCGAAAAGTGCGCGATCCTGAAACGAGAGAAGTCATTGACAATGGACTTTGTCTGTGGTTTCCCGGTATGCAAATTTTTCGTGTATGTAATCGTTTTCATTTTCTTTACAACAGCTTCCATAGTTTCCCATCTAAGAACTATAATTGCTTTAAAGTGGCAGTAATTAGGACATCTACTTACCTATATATCAGTCGAACTTCATATTTTTATTCTCTCTCTGTATGCTTGACAAAATTTTCTCTATAATCTTGTTGTTTCTTATCAAAATTAACTAGCATTACTTAAATACATAAATAACATACTTAAGAGACATAGAGACAATTAATTTTTTAGGGCCACATTCGTTCACTGGTGAAGACTCGGTAGAATTCCATGTGCACGGCGGACTAGCGATTTTGACGCGGTTGATGCAAGCTCTTAAAAAGTTGCAAATATATCCGGCGTGGCCAGGCGAATTTACTAGACGTGCTTTCTATAATAACAAGGTCGATCTGACAGAGGTCGAAGGTCTGGCTGATCTGATAGAGGCTGAGACCGAATATCAAAGAAAACAGGCACTGCTGCAGGCCGACGGTGTTCTGCACAAGCTGTACGATAGCTGGCGAAAAATCCTAGCGGAATCTGTCGCAAATATCGAGGCGTACATTGACTTTAGCGAAGAAGATAACATTGAAAGCAACGTCGTGCAAAACGCGCATCAAGCTCTCAAACAGTTGATACAAGATCTAGAGAAACATCTAACCGATGGCAGACGAGGAGAGATTTTACGGAGCGGAGTGAGAACCGCGATCGTAGGCGAACCCAACGTAGGCAAGAGCAGTCTATTGAATCACTTGGTGCAGCGTAACGCCGCTATCGTCACTTCTATTGCCGGCACCACGAGGGACGTTATCGAACTGAGCGCAAATATCTCAGGCTATCCTGTGCTAATAGCAGATACCGCAGGTATCACAGAAAATATTGAAGATATCGTAGAAGTTGAGGGTGTCCGTCGAGCAAAGAACTATGCGGAAAACGCTGACTTGGTTATTGTCGTAGCGGACGCGTTTAAGTGCGCAACTAGTGGAAAGATATGTAAAGAATATATACGCGAATATCTGTTATTGTTAGGACTAGAAGAATTATTGACAAAAATAGGAAAGAAACGTTTTATCATATTAATGAATAAGGGAGATCTGTTGAAGGAAGAGCACAAACGACAGCTAAACAATGCTGAAGCGGTTCTGATATCTTGTAAGACGGAAGACGGTTTTCATGACTTATTACAGTCGCTAACAGATCGCTTCAGTAATATGTATGTATCTATGATAGAACGTATAATAAACCGATGTTTATGTAAGTTTTTGACAGTTGTGTCAAAAGTGTAATAATATATCGTTTTAGATGTGGTAATCCATCCGCGGAGAATCCAACCATTAGTCAGGCGAGACACAGGAATCATTTAACGCAGTGCTTAAAACATCTATACAATTACTTTAAATTAAGCGCTAACGAGCAGTACGACATGGCCATAGCGGCGGAGGAGATTCACAAAGCGATGAGAGAGTTAGGAAAGATAACAGGACACGTTAGCACTAATGAAATATTAGACATTATATTTAAAAATTTTTGTATTGGCAAATAAAAAGTTGTTTGTACCTATACAGTCCGATAATTGATTTAACATCTCTCGTAAGAAGGTAGAAGGAGTAAAACTTCTAGTCGAAAAGTCCTATATACCATTTTGCGAAATTCGCAATAGTTATCAAGATTTTAATTAACAAAGATCCGCGAATAAGCATGCATCGGGCTGTCTAGGCTTTTAGGCGCGTAAGACAGTCCGATGCATGCTTATTCACGGATCTTTGTTAATTAAGATCTCGGTAATTATTGCGAATCTCGCAAAATGGTATAAGACTTTTCGACTCATGTCACTCCTACCTGTCTATGAGAGATTGTATACCAATTGACATCCTGTATATACATATATACTATATTGTATATCTATTCTATATAGATCTTGAATAAAATAAAAAAGAAAGATTAATATGGAAAATTGTAAACCTATAATAAAATAAATCGAAAAAAGTCCTTCATAAGCATCGTATGTTTATTAACAATATTACACGCACAATCATACATAGAACAACCTTTTGCCTGATTATAGAATATCGATACCCTACCTGATGTACAAATAGGGTTACGTTATGTAGTTTCAAGTCGTTATCTGTATGCCATGTCCGTGTTATACACTAATTGTATCGTTATTACGATGTCATTGCTTTCACAAAAAGAATTTGGCTTACAATTAGCTTAAATAATAAAGATAATACAATTCGATCGAGAAGAAAACAAATAAGTCACATACAAAAAACTGTTTTCTGTTTTCCGGACGATTCTTTATGTATATATCTTACAATGGGCTATGGGGTATTTGGGACACACACACACACGTGTGTATGTGTGTGTGTGTGTTCCCATTATTTAAAAAAACACTTCTAATTCATATTTAATCCTTAATTAGTATCAGTTACGAAGTTTATCATGCATATACTAATTTTCTCTTTTTCTGCGTGTTTAACTATGTTCTCATTGTTACAATGGTAGCAGTCAGATTATGATATGATATAACTACATGTACAAATATTTTCATTATACGTACGCATTAACTTCTTGTCACGTCATAGGTACCAATTAAGGATTAATTTAATAATTTAATTCAACGAATTTGTATAATTTACATTGCGCTCTATCTCTTATTGCCATAGACGAATGTATTCTCAATATACACGATTTACGTACTGAATAATTTTAAACAAAGTAGTGGGAAGCTATTTAAGTATAAATGATTCGATGGATTCATTATGCGATTTGATTTTACCGCGCAGGATTAATCTTTCATTTGTTTATCTCAGTAATGAATCCAATAATAAAATGCTATGAGAGTAAATTACTCATTGGTACAATTATATAGAATTTGAGATCTATTCGAAAGCAAACACTGAATCGCGCTGTCCAAGACGCATTTTACATTTTTATCGCAAAGCGTACTCGCGATTTGTCTTCAAGATCATTTCTATTTTTTATACACAATGTCCTATGTTTTTCTTTCTTTTTTCTTTTTATAAAACCTTAAGAAACGCAACATAGATCATTTTACAAAAATAAAAATTGCTATTGTGATTCACAACTTCTTTGCTTCTTTTCATGAGACAAAATAAATGATTTCACAAAAATATTACTTTCCTCAAATGCTATTAATAGCGATATTTGTTCCGAATGTTAATGTTGCATTTAAAAAAAAAATTATAATAGAACTTGAATATTTGTGTGAGTCTTTCTAGCAAATTATATTCGAGCACATCTATATCAAAATAAATAACAAATGAATAAATTGCTAAATAATTACAAAGAAGACTTAAGTATATAATCTACTGGAAATTTTTATTGACTAAGTCGAAAAGATTTGCTCTCGCTCAATACAAAAATATATAACATTATTTCCTTTACAATGTTTTAAATATAATGACTCAATGTAAATTTTTATTCAATAATTCATTTCTTTCGACTAATTTATACTTCCTTTCATAACTCGATGTGAATTTACATATTATAACATATTTTAACTTTACAAAACGTTTGTGATGTACAAATTAATTATGAGAAATTTATATCAAATTTGCTCTCATGTTACTCTCTCAAAAATAAACATATATAAAGTAGCGTTTCGATTCAGAGTTGATTAACTGCATGATCAATTGGATGAAGCAGCAAGCGGTTCGCAAGTGACCTCTCGTACAATGGAGAAGAAAAATCTAGAAAGTAAATCGAGAAATCGTCTTTTCATGAAAATTTCTCTCCATGTCGAAGAAAACGTTCGCGCTCGCCATTTCACTCTCTCAGTTTCCTATCTACAACGCGTCCCTTTTATTACAGCTGAGGATACGAGAAAAGAACAGCGAAGGTGCGAAAGGTCTGTCGTGGATCGAGTCGAAGACACTTTGATTTACGCTTAATTTCTTTTCTCATATCTGATTGGTCCACAAAGACCACCTTCCTATCTTGAGGAAGACCGAGAAATCCGCTTTGTTTATTTTGTTGCTTTTGATAGCTTTAATAATATTTTTTTGCATATCTTCGAATACGTTCTCTTTCTCTCTCTTTCTAAGATAATTCTTTTCTTCTTATTTTGTTTTAACATCGTACGTTCTCGTTCTCTTGTTTTTTTTTTTTTTGTTTTTCAATTAATTACTAAATTTTTCTGTGAAAGTATCTCAGTAAAGAACAATTAATTATATAAGAAGTAAACTCTCTCTTATAAAGACAAGTATTCCCGTTCGTTAAAGATGCTAAGTTCGACGATATCACATTATGAAAATCACTTATGTGTATATTAAGTGAAAACATCGTTAAATTTTCAAGACATATCAAAGCTTTCGAACGGAATGAATTTAATCGTGTTCCCGCAGGTCTCTATTAAAAAAAACGTATTACGCCACATATCTAGAAATGGAATACGTGTTAAATTAATTCCGTAGCCGTCTTAATAGATTTGCGAGATATAATTTTCTTCAGATCAATGCCAGAGCTGACATGGTCTATAAAAACGAAAACGCATGCTTCCACTTTTACAACAAAAGACACGAACTGTGTCGGAAAAGCGCTCGCACTTTTCAGAAATAAGTATATATTTGTGCCTCGATGTTGGTGTAATATTAAACGAGACAACTTCTCGAAGAATCCGAACAAGTCGCAAGATGTTACAGATGAGAAAGTATACAATAAGACAAAATCAAGACACACACAAAGATACTTATTATTAAGCACATCTCGACGTAACTGCGACATAAGAAAAGAATTATAATGCGTTGTTCGGGTTCTCGAAACGGAATTTCTCTTCGTCTCTCTCTCTCCTCTCTCGCGGAAATTTTGAGATAAATCAATACTTTGGAAGCGAAACAATCCGATCTGTCGCGGCGCTTCGCCAAACGTCGATTATTCCGTTTCCGATAGATATACCGGAGTCAGCTGCCGATGGCACGGATTATTTTATTTTCCGTTACGGAAAGGAAAGGAGACGAGACTGCATTTTATCATCGCTCTTGCAAATGTATGTCTATACACACATACACATTCTATACTTTGCATGTAAGTAATGCCTATTTTCCAAAGTTACGAAACCATATAGGTACGTTATGGGACACACACTTTCACAATCATTAAATTACGCGGGCGACTCTTACGACTCTTACGACTCTTGCTCATTACGATCGATGTTCTCTCTCTTTTCTTCCCTTGCGCTAAATTACTCGATATTATTTACTTACGTTTCTATGATTTCTTGACTGTGCATCATCCTATTACTCATTCTTGCAGATTTTGTACTTTGGACGCGTGCTTGCATCAAGGCATTATAGAAACTGGCATTGCCACCGAAAATCGCACGTAGTCTCTGAGATTTTACGATCAAAGATGTGCATACACAATTTTCTATAACTAAAATTTCACTTCGAGGAAGTCAAATTTCGATTTTACGCGCGTTTAAAGCGTTACGTATAAAAAGTGTTTTATCGAAAATGGCGTATGCACACGCGCAGATGTGTGATTTTACGTGAAAAAACGTAAAAAAGTAAGAAACGCCAATCGTAAGAAAACTAAGAATTATGCCGCTCGTACTACATCGAAAATATATTTGCCGCAAATAATTTTTCAAGAACCGATCGCATCTAACAGCCGCGCAATTAACTAACTCCGATGAGAGAATTTATTCCTCTTTCAAGACACGGTTTTGATAACAATGTAAATTCACTCATCTGAAGTTAGGATTGACGGCGAAATCGGCTGTAAGAGAATTCTTACTAAGTTTCTAACTTCATATTTATTATGACGGATCAAAATGATGTATGTCACGATCCGTGAATGCGACAGCCGATGACTGGATCGAGAGAACTCACAAGTCATCGGTTTTCTCGGTCGAACCATCCTGCTGTTCGACGCGTTTCGCGTGTAGCTCTTTGTTTCGCGATGTTACACTTTTTCATTTAGTATAAAAGTCTCATCCGGTTACACGTTCAATAGGTACGTAGGCAAATTCGAAATCCAATACACACATTCTCGACTCTACTCTTACACTTGACATGCGTATTTTAATGAGGAATTCTTATACAATTAATCCTTACACGCGTATTAATATGTGATGCTTATGAGTTTATGAGCTACCTATACTAAAGGAAAAACATACACCACTGAAAGATTATTACTTCTTCTTTATACTCGCGATCACGCGTTTATCAGTTATACTCGGATCGCCGCAAAAGCTACTTTTTCTTGCACTGTGCATACGCTTAGTGGAGATGTAATGTTTCGCGGTAAATGGATGCAAAAGTCGACGCGTTATTCTATATTTCTGACGATAAACATTCTTATACGGTTCTGTTACACTCTTTTTTTCTTGCTTTTGTTTTCGTTTTGTTATTATAATCGTTTATATCGCACATATAATCGTTCCTTTACACGCATTCAATCATTACACCACCACTCCATATACAAATAGTGAAGCATATTAAAATCATAGCATAAGCTAAATATTATGTAAATATTGGAAAACTTCCACTAATTCTATGCAAAGTATAGCTTGTAGAATATCATTCATTAAAACTAATACTTATACAATAATCGTGAGATACCTAGTATCTTTTTTCTCCTTTTTTATTCAAGAAAATTCTTTTTTTTTTTAGATTTCTTAGAGAAGCGCCAGCATGCGCTTAAATAGTTCTCCAAATAGCTTTTTCTTCCATCATACATGGGATTTAAATCGATTTAATCGATCAAACGAAACGCCGTTTAGATGATAGCAGTCGTAAATGTAGATACCAACTGATAAAGTTACAGCGTGTCTTTATATATATCGCCCCTCTCAAAAGATTGACGCTACATTTTAGATTACATTGTAAAATTATAGTTGAGCTTAACTCTCACTATGTCCTGCCGTGTCACATCAAATGACGGAAACAAGTCGAAATCGTCGGTTTTGCTTTTCTCTTGTAGTAAAGCGCATCGTTTCAAATACGTCTGTCAATTGTGAAACTATTCCCACATATTTGTGTAAATTTGCCATCTTCTCGTTTAAACGTTTGTATAATTGTGTGATTCTAAAATTCAGATTGGCTAAAATTTATTTCAAATTGGATCATGAATTGAAATAACTTTCACCATATCTTTTATATGATGCAATTGGATGAGTAATACGGCAAATTTCACAAATACGCGCACTTGCTCGACACACCGATAAATATTTTCATGATTTTCTTGCATCGCATTAAGTTGTTTATACAGAGCGACAAATAACTTTTATCTCAGAATCTCTTAGGTTCTTTTTTTTAGCATTTCTGTGGATCTCGTAATATACATTAAATATAAATTAAAAAAAAAAAAAAAAAAAAAAAAAAAAAAAAAAAAAAAAAAAATTGATAAATGTTCTGAAATTTCTATATAACTTTACATTATAAAGAGATAAGATCTGATGGATTTACTTGTTGAATCGAGGTGGTCTTCTTAACGCGCGTGGTATCAGCTCCGTCCTTACAGCTCTAGCGTAATTTGACGCGGCATATTGATCGGCCACTGCTATCGGACTTTGTATGAATATGGACGATTCCTGTATCTGACCTACACTCGCTGCTGCCGCCTGATATTGATACTGACTGTTAGTCATGTCAGCGGTTGGGTAGTGATTCGGTTGAACGAATTGCGGCGGATTCTCATATTGCGGGTAGGGAATAGAATTCTCCGCGGAGAACTGCGGTATCACCGGATTCACATTAACCGGCGTAGTGGCAAAGCTACCAGGATCATAAGTCTGATACTGATGATTCAGCTGGCCAATCTGCGCGTTAAACGGAGGTGATTGCGGAAACTGTGCCGCAGTGTCGGAGAACAGCACGCTTGCGATCGTTGGCTGCGGGAAGGAATCCGGATACGGCGAGATGCTAGCTGTCACCGCATTGCTAAGATTGTTGAGATTCTGTACGTTCGGTATACCGGCAGCAATCGGCGAAGTACCGTAACCGTGAAACGTTGCCTGTGAATGACCAGTGTGATCGGGGATTTCCTTTATACTGCCGCTCTGCAGCGAGTTCATTGTATTGAGCTTGGACTTGACACCGCTACCACCTGTTGGCCCACCAACGACCTTCTCGTTTACATGTTTAGCGCGCGCATCCGTTAGCAGTGGATGCCGCACGTTTACAATGCTCTGTGGCGCACGCAACGGCGGGAAATTAATCGGCGCCACTTTCGGCATCGAATTTTGTTGCTGCTCCAACGCTTTGCGCGCGACTGCGAACGCGACGTTGCTGTCGCTTTTTTGAGAACCAGTAATATTAGATTGCATGTACGTGCTGGACGGTGTATGGTTTTCCCGATAGAAAACCGACGTCGTGATCGTCGATTGCTGCGTCGCAAATCTTAACGGCATACCGGTAGTCATATTGCTACCACTGTTTCTGCTCTTGTAATCTGAACTGCTCACAGATATCGGCTCTTTGTAATCCAATTTAACCGGATAAGTCTTGGACCCAGTTTCACCGGAAAAGTTCTTTGAAGCGTAATCCTTTGAATGCTTTGTCGAGTTTTCGTGTACAGTATTAGTTACACAAGTGCTCGCAGGTCGCACATTGCTGAACGTACAACTGTTACTAGACTGCTTAACGTTCACGATTGAGCTATTTTTTGTCGTATTGACCACTTCGCTCTCACCGTTACCGTCATTCTTTTTTATAGACGAGTTACTTTTGCCGCCGGCAATTGAATTTCCAGACGTTGCAATAGTGTGTAAAGCAGAATTCTTGTTAATTATTACGGTGCGCGATGTCCTAGTCGACATTTTGGACGATTTACTCTTATTTCCCATGTGATCTGCTTTTTGTTCGATTTTTCCTTTATCAGAAATCTGGTTAGTTGATATTTTGGTGTTTGCATTATTGTTCTGATGTTTAGATGCAAAATTATTTTGGGGCTTGCAGTTGACGGTGACATCTGGCAGGAGCAAAGCGCTGGCTCACTTCTTGGTCATGATTTTGAGATATTCCAGGGCATTCTGAGCAGCACTGGCTTGAGCATCTTTACTGGTCACACCGCAACCATAGCAAACTGCCACTGGCAGGGTAGACAGTTGCACAAGGCACTGGAATTTACCTATAAAAAATACGGTATCTTTTTCTTTCTCATAAAAAAAGTTTTTATTGTTCTAATATATTTCAAACATTAAATTTAAAAAAGCATAAAAAGAAGGAAAAGAGAAAAGAATCTAAATCGATTAATAACATAATTAATCTTGTTTCCTAAACTGAAGGAAAAGTTTTCTAAACTACAAGTTTAACAAAAAAAATTATGCAAATTTTTGAATTTTTTATATATAATAATTTAATGTACTAATTATTTTTAAATATAACAATTTTGAGAATTTCTTTTCAATATTTTAAATAAATTTTTTTTACTTTTTTTATATAACCAACTGATATAATAGGCTGATCAATTTTTATAAAACTTTTTATACAATTTGTACATATAACAAATATAAATATATAAATATAAATACATATATATATATATATATATGTATGTATGTATAAAGACCACAGGAGAAGAACTTGATAAGTCCATTTTTTTTAAGTTTTTGTTTTTGATATTATTTGGTAGTTAAAATTGAGTATTTTAATTATCCAAAGAAAAGAGAAAAATCTTGATAGATTCCGAGATATAAGCGTTTTTATAAAATGTGTAACAGAGAAATACATGTACGTTTCGAACTTTAAAATCGCTCTCTTCTTAAAATTCCAAAATGTGACTTGATAAGTTCTTCCCCTGTGGTCTTTATGATATCATATCGCATATCATAGATCTTGCGTAATATTGTGATGCTTAGTATGTTATAATGCATAAGTCATGTAAGGATTTTAAACATGTAGTAGTATGGTTTTGTAACTCGAGATACAAACTGCAAGCACAGCTAGAGTGATCTACACTCAGTAGTCAGCAATATGGCAACTTTAACATTAGCTAAAGCAGCTTTAAGAAAACAAATCAAAGATATTCTCAAAGATATTAGCACAGAAGAAAAAGCGGAGCAATCTGCACATGTCTTTAGAAAGGTGAATAAGAATTAAGTATAAATCAACAATAATTTGGAATAATAAGAAGATTGGTAAAGGTTATGTTTTGATAAAAAGTAGCATGAGTTGAAATTGCAATTTATACAATCCGTGTAATATTAAAATTGAGTTATTATTGTATTATTTTCGTAGTTGTGTGCATTACACGAATATCAATGCAGCATAAGAGTTTCGTTATATTTGAGTACAAAGGATGAAATTGATACTATACCCATTTTAAAACACATGTTTGAAACGGGAAAGGAAGTTTTTGTACCACAGTATCATGGAAAAAATATGGAAATGGTACATTTAAAATCAATGAAAGATTACGAGACATTACCATTAACGAAATGGAATATAAAACAACCTAGCAGAACTGAATATCGTAAAAACGCATTAGAAACAGGTGAGCTAAAAAATATAATAAACTTATAATAAAAGTATAATCTCTCTCTTTAATTGTATTTACTTCTAAACTTTTATTACTTATTCATTAAAATTTTTTGAATTTTATTATAGGCGGATTAGATTTAATAATTTTACCAGGTGTTGCTTTCACTAAAAATGGTGAGTTATGTTAAACAAATATATAGAATAATGTATACATAGTAGCTATTCTTTAACTTGAAAAAGTTATAATTCCTTTTATTACTAAGAAAATATTACATAAATAAATAATTATATATTATTAGGAAAACGTTTGGGACATGGTATGGGATATTACGACAAATATTTGAAAAAGTGTTTCCAAAATCAAAAAACAAAGCCGTATTTAATCGCATTAGGATTCAAAGAACAGATACAAGATGATGTTCCTACTAATGAAAATGATGTACCTGTTAACACAGTACTTACTGGCTGAGATAAATACATAATGTATTCATGTTTGCAACAAAGATTTGTAAGTTTTACTCTTTTCATTTCTAAAATAAAATTCTTTTTACAAATGAAAAACTTACCACTGATAGATTTTTCTTCAATATCAACATAAGTGACTTCAAACTGCTGCTCTGACGCGATTTCTTGCAAGAATTGTACCAAATTTACATCCCCATCATTGAAACAAGTATTCTATAACAAAATGGAACACAATTTGTCAAGTTTTTATTTACACACATATCAATATTTTATCATCAAATAAACATTCTTGGATACTCATTTTAGCCATGTATTGAATTATCATCGGTATTTGAAAGTATAAATCGATAAAATCTATCGCCAATTTCCTTTTCAATATATAGTTTTTAGTATATTTTCAAACATCAGTGGCATGTAAAAAACACTAATTTATTATGATATATAAATTACGAAACAAAATCCATATAAATTTCTTTTTTTTAACGTTATAATTTAAACGAATTAAGATATTTAAGGCTCATATGATTAGACACATTATGAGTTCCATTGGCACGGAAAGCAGAGGATTCCAGGTTTGACTCCTGACCAAGGTGTTTTTTTCACAATATAATTTCTAAATTAATTAGAAAGGAAAAATGGATATTCTCATATATGTGACGCGAATCAAGCATCCTATATGATTTTAAGAATTGAAAAATTCAATTCAAAATAATGTGTAAGAATTTACACTCTTCAAATATAAATATATTT
>QVOA01022135.1:0-48975 GCA_014825685.1 Pseudomyrmex cubaensis
AGATATATATATATATATTATATATATATATATATATACCAATGTTTTCTGTTTCATTTATCCTTCTTCTGTCTTTACAATCTTCTTCAACAATACTCTAGGAAACCTGCAAGTCCTATCACTTTACACTGGCAAGAGATGGGTACATACAAATTTATTTATTCAACTTCGTTTAAGATGAAAAAAAAAAAAAACTTTAGATTTATATTGTACGAAGTATCTATCTTATGCAAGTACTTTGCAAATAATTCTGTATGTCTACATCCTCTCAATGTGATTATCGTATCAATCACTTTATGCATTGTGTGGTTTTGTGTACGACTGTTTCGGAATAACTTTAAAACACAAAGCGAATTAGTTTAATTACTTGCGACATTGTGTACCCATCCACTTTACACTCTATATATGTTATTTCTCTTACTTGCTATCTTTTATATAAATTTTACAATCTTCTAAAATTATACGACAATCTCAAAAATATATCGTAGCGCTGAATTAACTCGCGTGTCTTGCAATCATTTTTCTTCGGTTGCTTAACTTCTATTCATTTCCCGACTCGACGTATACGCTATTACTTTATCCAAGACATATTCGCATCAGTTACTTCTTTCTCTCTGTTCCTCTCTCTCTTTCTTTAGATACAAAGAATGCTATCATCTTTCAAAGCGATTAGTGTCTTTCTAAAGGATCTAGAATTAGATTATTTTGCGAAGGCATAGGACATATATCATAGCTGGAGAGTCGATTCACAGCGGGGAGATTAGAAAAAGACGGAATGTAACAGTTACGCGATCGGCTGTTTAACAAGATAATGAGTGAACGTTAAACGTTTTTCGCTTCGATCAAAGTTGACTCACCTCTGTCAGAGTTGACGCATTTCTGTCACTGCAATCTCTCTCTCCTTTTCTCTTGTACTTAAACTCATCTTCGTGATCAGTTTTTATCACGAAGACAATTCTCTCTCTTTTTATCCAAGAGAGAGATATAAATATATATAAATATATATAATAATGTAGATTTACATGTATCATATATATATTATTAGATATTGAGTTTTTTGTTTAAAGGCAAGCATATATACCGCTATGCCGATCGCGGTCGAGCGGTGTTCAAAATAAGGTTTATTCGCGTTATAATTGCTACGTACGAAATTGCAACAATTTTCTTCAGCGTATATTTTTGTTCTTTTTTTCTCAAAGAGTTTTTTTGTCTTTTTTTAAATTTTTTTTTGTATTTGGTTCGCCTACTTGAGGGTTATATTATTATATTACTATTGCGCGGGAATTTTAGGAATTTTTTAACGTTAGGGACAATGGATAGGACACGCGCGAATCAGATCTTCACGTGATTCTGTGGAGGATAAGCAATAGCAACGACGGTGCGACGAGCGTTAACAGAGTCGACTTGAACGTGGCGGCGTTGCCATGGGCCATATCTACCTTGTTCTTAAGCGACAACGGACCACCGTTGTCGCCTTGAATGCTAATCGACAGATCTGTCTTTTTCGCTTCTTTTTGAATTGAATTTTCATCGTACTCCGTCATGTCTGTCTGGCGGTGTCGATATGTCGTCCTGGTTGTCTCCTGTGTCGTCGATATCATCGTCGTTGTCGACGTCGTCGTGGTCGGCAGCTCGGTTGTAGTAGGCGGTGCAACGGTTGTCGGTACTAGACTAAAGTTACTTAAAAAATAGACGGGTCCGAATTCCGGAGTGATGTCGAACAACGATACTTCTTGACGAATGCCGGTGATCACGCGCGACATCGTCTTACCGTCCTCATAATGCGAGACCAACGTAGCGACATAGGGCACCTCCATTTCCGTGTGGTTAGCCTTCAGGGTCACATTTACACCTGTGCCGGGTTCTAGGATGACTGAGACACTGCAACGTGAGTTTTCATGGTCAAAATAACTTATGTATATAATACAAGTCATACAAATTTCTTAAATAAGATAATAGAACGTGCTTTTCTCATGTAGAAAGAACAGTTTAATTAAAATTAATCTAAATTTACATCCTACTTGATTTTGAAAAATAAAATATAGGTTGCCGGTTGCCAAACGATCAAACCGAGTTGAAACAAATACGTTAGCACATTGCGTAGCATCGGCTACACAAATGTCGCACAATGCAAGTGGAGCGCGGATCTGATGCACAGGCATATCGTAATTGCGTTGCGTTGAAGCATCACTTAAGCCGCGCGCTGCGGAGTATTCTGGGGCATGGCGAGCGGGAAAGGGTAGCACCAAGTCTCCGTGCAAAGTGCACTCCAGACTCTCCGCCGCGCGCTAACTTCAATGATACACAGGAAGCAATGAAGTACTCGGAGGGCTACGGAGATAGAGAGACGGAAAGAGAGAGAGAAAGAGAAAACGCGCGCGGTTACACGTTGCAGAATAAACCTATCTTCTAATTATATGTAATTACATAGATGTGCAGATGAGATTACGGACGCCGTTGTAGACCGTACGTTCATTCCAGTTATGACGGGCGAAATGTTCGTGCGATTAATCTTTGCGATTATTTCTCTTTTATTTATCAAATGCGAGGCGAGAAAGTGCGGACTTGTTCTAGATCTTTGTGATTATGCAACGTAAACGAAATTTTAATGAAGTTATAGAGAGAAATACAATTTATTCGAATTCTCATTTAAATATTTTGTGCATTATGTCTTAGAATCAAACAAAAATTACATGTTAGAATCTATAAACTATCGTTAAACTGATCTATCGTGCAATTCTATGAGTATACTCACGTGTAGATATCTGTGCGATTTTCCTCGGCATGCATGCCCCACGTTATGTTCGGCAAGGATGTGCCGTTGGCCAGCTTAATCGTGGTACTCAGACCGTTTAGAATGGCATACCTGCGGCCCCAGTTGACCGAGTACTCGTACGAATAACTACAAGCCTCTGCCATGTTCGCCTTTTCCTGTCTGTGGTTGACAATTGTCGCCTGGCTGAGTACGCGAGGTGTGCGCTTGATGTCGCGCTTCTTAGACCAGTTGAGTTTAACGCCGCTTAGCTCGTAACGGATCGGCTCGGTCTCTACCAACAGCTCGCCTTCTTTAGCGGATTCTTCCTTACCGTGCTATAAAACAAAACCAAAACAAACAAACAAAAAAAAAATAGAGTCAGTTAATCGCGATTATCTCAACAAATACACAACTGTGGCTATGACATCGTTAAACCGACTAACATTGAAGCGAAGGCTCTCACCTCGTTCACGTAGACGATGTTGTTGAAGAAATTGTCGGTCGCGATGAGCGTGCCTATGTAGTGGCTGTATCGCGGTTCCTTGTCATCTTTCGGGACAACGTATCGAGCGATCAGTTCATTCTTCTCCACGTACACCGTACCCAGATGAAGCTGAATGTACTTGTTCCAATGTAGCCAAGAGATTCGCGCGGCTGCATCAAGGTTTTCCAGCAACTCGTACTTCACGAACGACTTCACCTTACCGTGTAACGTCACCGTACACGTCGTGTTCTTGTCCTTCTGCGTGCCGACCACCCAGACGCTACCGTGGATCGCACGACACACGTAGAGCGGCCGTTTCTTCGCCTCGGATTTCTCCGCTTGATTGGCGTAAGTGTCTGTTTTGTGCCGCGAGTGTGAAAGTTTTGTAACATTAATAATAACATATTATTACACATTATTAAAACAATCGGATGGGCTTAATTAATTATTATTAACATGAAAAATCTAATTTGTGTTCAAACTTAATTCTAGCGACGAGGAATAAATTAATACGAATGAGTATCGTTGTTCTGACTGATGTAATTGCCGCCGGGTAAGGTGTTGAAGATAATGCGAGGCGCATAATAAAGTCGCACCTTCGCCATCTGGCACGTTTTCGAAGCCGCCGATGACTATCTCCTTCGATTTGCTCGGGTCGTAGTGCGCCACTGGCAGCCACTTGAGTGTGGTCGACGTAAGCGGCTGATGACCGTACTTGGACATTATGTGCACGCTGTCGTCCGCGGTGGTCGCCGACAACAACAGGACGCAGCCGAGTAGTCCCAAGGCGAGGTAGTTCTTCTGCTGCATCTGCAATTGAGATTTGACGCGGGTGAGACGAGAGACTATCCGCTCGCTTCTGGACGGAGTCAGTGACGCATGACCACGCACGGCAATAGCAAAGACAAGTTTCGTCGACTGCGCAAATCCGCAATGCTCAGCTTTTTGTGAACTTGAATTTACTTTTAATGCAAAAGTTTTCACGAAAATTCAGAAAAATATAATTCGCTAACAGCGTACAAACTGCGAAGAGAGAATTATCGCTTCAAAGGAAAGCGGTTTGCAAAGCGGCCGGGCCCGCAAAGGGTTAAACACCGTTCTCCCTTTCTGGTTTCTCCCCATTTTTCCGCCACCAGGTCGGCTATGCGACCGAGCTATGCAAAAAATGTGCACGATTTTCCGGCGATTACACGCAACAGGGCACACCTTCCTCCTACAACGTATTAATTGCGTTTACGATAGCGCCGGCAACACAAAAAACCACCTACCACGCATAGTTTCGCGCTACATATCCACGTCTATGCTAACTTCGCACTCGTATAACGCACAGAGCAGCGAGTTAGAGAGGCCGCTACCGCCCCTCGGGCTTTGTGATTACGTTTCCGCTTACTATACCGAGCGTGTCTTTAACGCGAGACCCCGAGTATAACTGGACCTCGGCTCGGTTTTGCTCCTGCTGCTAACGTGTTTTCGCTTCGGTTCGTCCGGCAAACAAACGAGAAGGAAACGTAAACTCCAGCGTTCTTTCCGACAATGTGCGCTTTGCAAAAAAAAAAAAAAAAAAAATGCTGGTTACTTTTTGATATTTCAAATTAAAATTTTTGTCACAAATATATTGAATAAAATTAGCAAAAATAAAAGTTTCATAAATTTATCAACTCGATCGCGTGACAGTAACAACAGTGCAAGTTGAGCACAATAAATGCACACATATACACACACGATGTGGTGTAGTTATATTAAAGATGCGTTGTGAAATTGCTCGCTCAATCGATGTAAACGATAGATGAAGTTCGCGAACCGAGGTGGTAATACGAAACAGTTTTGTGGGCAATGACTACGCAAGAGACTCCGGCGCCTACCGCACTCGCTTCGTGCACCCGGTGTATCGGCTTCAAGTAACCGTAACGGTTCCGTGGCATATCCGTTTACGTGATGATAATGCTCATTTCACACTGCACTCGACTTCCGCACTCTCGTTCTCGTAAAGTCTCTCTCCCGGGGGAAAAAAACGTGCCCCCAGGTTCGTGTGTGTGTGTGTGTGTCACTTTGTGCAGCGACAAAAGAGAGAGAGACAAGAGATCGGTGAAAGGTCAAGCGCATTTAAATATCCATTATTAGGATTAGGCGAGAGAGACGAGAAATGAAAGGAGAAGTGCTTCTCCGGTGACACAAAAGCGGAAGACAAAAGAGGAACTCGCTCTGTTTAAACCGCGATCCAACTTCGTGATCGCTTTAAGGAATATCATATTAAACCGGTTTTTCCACATTGGATTTCAAATTCCGAGAAAACCGAAGTTCGATATTACATCTCGTCAATCCGCTTTTTGTCCCCCTTTCGATTAATCGATAATAGATGTGAACGGCCACAAAAAAGAATATAAAAAAAAATAATATCCAAGTTTATCGGAATCTTGTTAGAACTCTGCGTGACCAACTGCAATGTTGTCCGCGATACCATAGTAATGCGTACGATATTGCAGCGGATAGAAGATTAATGACATCAGTTTATCAGAGGATTGGCAATTGAAATAGGACAGTTTGATGTTAATAATACTGTGAGAAGCAGAGAACAAAAAAAAAGGAAAACACGAGGCTCTTGAAGTAAAAAGTAGCGTGACACACACGTGTCGACATATTTAATGAAAACACGTGTGTTTGGAAAAAACTGAGCAGATTTATAAATAGAGCACAAAACTATTTCTTTCGACCGAAGCAATTTATATTTTGCGTCAATGATCTTTTGTAAATAACTTGCTTGTAATTCTAGTGTTAATTAATTTTCGTCATACTGTATCAACGAGGCTAGCAAGAAACGCGATACGGTGTTTAATGCGTTTATCAATATTTACTCGCGAGTGTCGGTAATTCCGCCGGTCAATCATTCCGTTCCCCGCTGACAAAACATTTCCGCTCACGTTGTTGTCACAGTTCCGCGGAAACCGTCATTGTCGGCACGTTATTGTCGCGATGGCATCGCTCCAATTGTCAGACAAAGAAAGAGAGAGAGAGAGAGAGACAAATAGAGATTCGTCGCAACTGATACTGACTTTCAGACTATATTTCGCACAATTGCTCGCAGATCTAGTTTCGTTTTTTTTTCCTCACACGTTCTGCCTTTTGTAACACTCCTTCACATTGTCATTCTTGAATGTCGTTACAACAGAGAAACATCAGATTGCGCAAAAAGTCCGTGACTTGAAAAACGAACATTCGAGTGGAATTATAAAAGATTCACGTTTCAATCGGTTCCCGTGGTCTACACAAGAAATGAAATCACACAAATTTCGAGGACGTCAGTGGTGACCGTTCGATTCAATTTAAAAGCCGGCGGCAAATGCCAAACGGCCGACTGTACGCAATTACCGGCGAAATAAAATCTGCATAAATGACACGTCAGCGGAGCGAAAAACGCAACGGGATATGCAACCGCGTTTTAATTCCACTCCGCTTTCAATCAACCGTCGTTACGTCGGCGCGCGTTTATCGGAAAAAAAGCACATTCCGCGTGAATACAAATATGCAAAAAAAAAAAAACAAGACAACAGCGAGTAATTTTCCCTTTCTGTTGTCACATTCCCGTCACACGCGCATCAGTTCAAGTATAGACTCGCACCGGTTTCGCGCCACTAATCGGTCAGGTGTAATCTCGTTTTATACGCGCTCTACACTCGCGGCGTACAAGAAGTCCCGTTAGACCGTGAATTCCATCGGCGTTAAATCCGTATCGTCTACTTTTTTCCCGTGCCGATCGCCGATCTCGACTTGATTCTCGCGAGTCTCAACAACGAGCGTGTCCTACCGCGAAGACGAGCAAAACACGTCGTTCACGCGTTGAGGTGTGAATTTTACGACGACACGTCGCGACTCTGGAAAGCAAATTTATTGTCGCCTCGCGACTTTGCACGAATTTGCCCTCATTTAGCGCGCGGCTTTTCATTATGTGGTGCTCGAGCAAAGAGGCGACATCGCGACAAAGTTACGATGTGACGCCGACATTGACTCTCGCGGAACTCGATTTCGCGCGATGACGTGCGTGTGCGGATTTATTGCCATTTAACTTGGACCGACTCATAGAGAACGGCTGTAAAACTCGCTTCTTCGCTCGTGGCGTGTGTCAGTCTGTCAGTAAATTAACCAACGGTGCGACTTCTAACCGGTTTAAGGCATTGCCGGAATCGTAAACACGTGTCGAAACGCGCGGAGTGTCATGACTCGTCACTCTCGTCTTTGATAAATGATATTAAAGGACGAATCTGTATGTATACAGATGTGTATTTACATTAATTCGCTAATTCACGATGCGTTCGTCGTCGAGAGCCAACGGGAACGGCGAGACTTGATTTCGTTCGCGTCAACATGTAACGCGATTCTCCGCGAGAGAGAACACAGATACGCAAGTGTAATTTTATATTTATCATTTTCAAGCATCTCGCGGACGCTTGCAACAGTTTGAAACGTAATAACGTTCATCGAGATATTGGACGTTACAGTTCTTCTTTTCATCTTAATATTGTTTCTTTTTTTTTATTTATTTTTTTTATCAGCTATCTAATTTTTACTTTATATATAAATAAACTCTCATACACATAAAATTTTATTCGTTTATTTTATCGGAACAATTTTGAGATCATTGAGGAGTGGAAAAACAAGACTTACGCAATCGCGTCGTAAATTTAATCTCAGAAAATGATTCGGGCTATGCACGGAACGTTTTTTTAACCGGACCAATGTTTTTGTAGATCGTGTAGAATTTCAGGCATCACACTAGACCGAAAAATCGAAGCGAAGGTCGAAAACTTTGTGCGCGTATCCTCTCTCGCAATGATGTGCTTTTGCGAGGATCCTGTTTCCGTTTGTACAAATACACGAGAAACACGATTTGTGGTGGCACAGATATATACATTACGTACAGATGTTTCTTTTTTCTCCAGCAATAAAAGTCGCATTGCGCGTGGGTGTCGGTCGCGCGATCTGCAACAGATCGTATATACTTCACGCTTGCATTGTAACCTTGCAGCGACCGTAAATGACGTAATTCAAGAACTAGAATTAGACTCGCGGATTAATTGAGTCAAGACACGGATATACACCGTGCGTGTCTTGTGTGTCCGTTTTTAATTGTCTCGTCTTAACAGAGTCGCGTAAAAATACACGCAAGTATAGTTTCGAATGGAAAGAATATAAAAGATGAGAAAAGAATATAGAAGATAAAAGAATTCGCAAGTGCTACGTCAAACAGTCATCGCCTCTTCGAATCGACAACAACGAAGATGACGAGTCGAACTTGAAGTCAACAAAGACTCAGCTGACAATTTGCGCGCGAAGCGAGATAGAATCGATCTTACGCTTCTTTTGTGCGTTGTTGCATTCTCATTCCGTATATACGATTCTACAATTATAGAGAAGGAGAGAATCTCTAATTGCAGTAGCAGAAATTGATATTCAGCGCGCGATACCGGTCAGGAACGGGCACGAGAAAGAGAGAAGACTGTGGTTGTGAGTTTTATCGTGACGACAAGCGTATCGAACGTATCAAAGCCGGTAGAAGCCGAGAAACTTGCAACACGCCGCTGTTCGCTGAAGTAGAATGTCCTTCGCGTCGTGCAATACACACGTTGTTCGTTACATTTCGCGCGTTACAACGTTTGATGCGCTTCCCCGGTGACCTACTGGCCTTAACTGCACAGACGACTCTTATACATGACCCTGACGAACATTTGTTTATTTAATTGGGACCAATGAGCGATAAACGCACACTTTGGCAAGCCCGGCACGAGGGCCGAAACACACTTGACGACCGAGACCCCCTTTCAACTATCACATTAGCCCGCAATGTGATGTTTTCATCATATGAAGATAAATGTCGGGTTTACCACTAGGTTAATTACCTTCAATTTTAATTTCGAAAGAGTGAGAAGAGACAACGAATATTTTCATTCTCTGAAATTTTAAAATATCTTCTTTGGAAAAATATGACGATTAACGGCCGATTTCTTCATATCTCTCGATAGCTATCCTCTAAATAAATTCCTCAGAACCAATAAGGAGAACGAATTTTGGGAGATATCTTTTAGATAAAGTTATCGAAAACTTATCTAGAAGTGAAAAAATTGGCTGTAAGAGATAAATAATTGAAAACCATTGTTTTCGTAAAACAAGAGAGAGAAAATTATTAAAGCGTTCGATACAGAAGTATTTTCGACGAGAAATGGTAAATTGATTAGTGATTCCATCAGAGAGATCATTGTTCCCGAAATAACAAAAGGTTTTCCGATAATTCAAAAATTTACATTCGCGTGATCAATTACAAATAAACGCGATTAAACAGCGGAAAAAGAAGGGAGGGAAGTAGCGACCCCGATTTCCCATCGATTATTCGCGAATACAGGAATAGAGGTAACCTAGTGCGCAACAACCACGATCCGAACGTTTATAATTTGTTAAACGTTTTGTATGACTCTTCGTGTGTGTAAATGTCTCCTACAAAATAACACACTATCGGATTACTTAGGCATAAGCTTTTTAATATTTTGTGCGGAGAAAGCGAAAATATTTACAAACTTTTGCAAATGGTACAGTAACACTTTTCAAGAAACACATACTTGGCGTTTGTTTTGTATCTTTTTTTTTTTTGAAAAGTAATCTTTAAAGATATTAATATTTACCGGTGAAACGTATGCGGCAGCGAGATTATCTCTCGAAATTAGATAATTGACTTTCACAATGAATACGACGGCATGCCGTCACAGTAATTTAAGAGAAAGTGCACGTTCTCGAACAAACTCAATCCTATTCCTCACGTCGACAGAAATTGCTTTATAAAAACATTTTTAAAAACAAAAAAAAAAAAACCTAATAGAAGCGTAACAGTGACTTCCGATATTTTCTCTGTCGACCGCAGGATCGTCAGGATGTGATCGCGCGCGTGTCCCGCATTGGGGGCAACGGCGGCCTAACTGCGGGGACACGTTCGTGTAAGGGGAGGAAACACAGATAGAGAACATGCCCTTGCCTCCGCGGAATACAGAATGAGGGAGATATCGATTTTCGCCGTGCCGCTCCCGCGCGCGCTGCACTATCAGCCGTTACCATGATAACACCCCCGCGCGCACCCTCTGTTGCAATCGAGGCTGCTGCTGCAGTCAGTTGAGAGAGGCGGGTGCCGCCGTTCTTAGCACGTGCAAAGTAAGAAAGGGGAAAGACCAAAAAAAACACCGAGACAAAATCCTCATACAAGTCTCTCAAGCTAGACGCGGCGACAACAAAAAAATAAATTCTGACGGTTCTCACAAAGGTGAGACGCCGCAAAGTAAACACATTGTCGTCGTCGTCGCCGCCCCGTCTGTCAGCGTATACTTTTCAGAAAGCGTCGCTCGCACGTACAATGGAACAAAAGCTTATTCTCGTCCGGCTAAGTTGACTCGACTTAAGTGTGGCGTAATGAAAAGTGTAACGAAAGAAAGAACGCGGAAGAAAGCGATGCGTTGCGGGAGGAAAAAAGATTTATTCTTTTTTCTCTTTCTCTCTCTTTTTCTTTCTCTCTCGGTATTGCATCAACATTGCTTCATCACAAGTCAGTGGACCCTTGAAAATCCACTTTCACCAGATAGTCTGTGTGTGCAGAGAGAGAAACAGAGAGAAAAAGAGAAGAATATGACAGAACAGCTTTGACGAATTTTGAGTTGTCTCATTCAAGAGAGTTGTTTCATCTGAACCATCTAAAGTGTTTCCCTTGCTTTTGACCGGAAATCATATGGAAAAACAAACTGTTTGTATTTCTTTTAGATGCAAAGTGTAGGACAATCGCGGGATAACGAAATAAGGCGTAGGACCTGCGCGGCTGGATCTTCGGATCTTTAATATGCGGAAGATTTCAGTTAAAAAAAAGAAAAATACACAATATATAACCAAACAAGACACAATGTATAATCAAAACAAGAGATAGCCAATTTATAAACTCAAAACATATGCCGAAATACCTAGTCGGAAAGAGACTTTTATCCGTCATGGGAGGCGCAATAAAAAAAAAAAATAAATAAACACATTACAAAATATCAAATTTATAAACAAATCCTGAGCGAGGATTAGGTAATACAACGTGATGTTATGACCATTGCGATCCCTATCACAAGAAATTAAGTTTGTATAAACTTTCGTGAGATCGGTCGAGATAAAGATATTTCTCAAAAGTATTTCCCGATGGTTTTCATCTCTCGCCCGCCCCGCTCAGTCGAGTGTCTTGCAAAAGATTGCAACATGACTTTTTGAAGTATGTAGATTTTTACGCATTTACGTCAATAGCAACGAACACGATATTTCGAAAGATCAAGTCGAAGCGAAACACGAACCTTTCCACAATCTGCTCACCTTTACAGAACGAAATGTAACGTCAGCTCCTCCGTTATCGTCGTCTTACGTCATTGCGCCCAACAAGATATTTACGCTTGTGCCAGTCTTGTGAACAGGCCGACCGGATCTGTATTGACTGTGCACTTCAAATCTCGCGAAGGATATGTCGACGAAAAAAAAAACCAACCGAGCTAACGTATCTCGTGTACGTAATGTACGAAATCCTACTTTCTAACGTGCGCCGATAAAAATCTCGCAGAATACTCATCGGCGCGGCTCAACTGACCGTGGAACCCTATCGTGTAGAAATCGGATCTCGGTATTATAATTAGCGACCTGCGCGTATATAAATATCTCTCTTTTTTTTTTTTTTGCTGGCCGATAATTTCGAATTAACGCTCGATGAGTTTTCTCGCCAGTTTCCACGCTCGAAGGCCACACTGCTCGCTCGGCCGAACGGTAAATCGATAAGGTTTCGCATTGACCTCGAGAGAGCAACACCATTTCTCATTTTCCTCCTCTATTTGCGCACGATCGGTTGAGCGATGATCCTGAGGACTTCAATCGGAGTTAATTAATCGGGACTATGAAGAGAACGTATCTTCTTCTGCTCTTTCTCTCTCTCTCTCTCTCTCTCTATGTTCTCTCGGCATAAAGCGGAAGATCACAATCTCGAGAGCTAAAGGGTTGCGGTACAACGTTGATAATCGGTATCGATAACCATGTCAGGTGCGTTGACGTGTGCGCAAAGCACTCACCACTCGCCTCCGCATCCTCGGAGAATCGGAAGAGACGAGGGCGGAAAATGGCACGGTCTATACTCCGCCGTGCAAACAATCTGTCACTGTCAAGGGCAACCAGAGACCGTCTCTACATCGCCATTGTTAAAGCCATTTCCGTTGCTCGATTATTCGCGGTGGCGTCGTTACTGCATTGGAAACTTAAACGCGCGTTTCTCTGCGCTTGATAAGTCCGATCGTTACGATATATTTACACTGATTGCTCCATTGCCATTTCTCTTATCTTCTTTATCTCGTCTTGCTTGCTCTTCTATCTCGTTTTCTTATTTACTCGTCGAATTATATTTCATGGGACTTTGAAAATTTACTTAATGAGTCGGGCTATATTTTATCGAGTAAATAGAGTTCGAGAAAATAAAACAAAAAAAGTAATCAGTCAAGAATATTCTTTGGTGGAATCTGGAATAGAATTTTTTTTCGGCAAGAATTTAATTAACCGATTCGATGCACACGATGCTCGCGAACAAGAATTACATGATTTATCTCGCGTTTATCCGGATCGTGTGTAATAATCTTCTAAAAAGAAAAAAGTAGGACGAATCGTACGCTCGACCGAAGTTTTACAGAAAAAAAAAAAAACCATTATTACTGTTTTCCGCGACCGTTACATGAATCGAACGAAAAGAAAAGAACGTGAAGACAATCGCTCTGAGCTTTTTCTCATAGAGTCCGAGAGGAATTCTCTCTTGTTCGTAAGACCGATGACGTGGCTCTCGTAGAACACAGAGTGTGACCTCCGTCGGTCTACTTTTACGACGAAGTCCTGGCGAGGAAGAAACGAGAGAGCTTATTACCGCGTGTAAAGTTCCATCCTACTCGATTCTATTATCACGGCAGGTCTCTATAAATAAATCGCAAACTAATGTGCGACGTAGGAGCAACAATATATAATCGCGCACAAAGTATCTATTGACGTGGTCAGAAAAAGGAATATCTAAAAATAATCTTATAATACGTGCGCTGGTCGGACTGATCGATTTTTGTCTCATCGAAGATCGAAGGTTTATTTTCATCGAACACAACTACACACTCTGTCAGCTGTTCGCTGCATTCAATGCGCCGCCGCATTTTAAACGGAAAATACATGAGCTGTCCCGCAAACATTGTAGTCTCAAGGATGCTGGGAATATTAATATCCTGAAGAAAAAAGAGAGAAATAAAGAGAAAGTAAAAGAGGGGTAATACCTAAATTGATCGGTAAGAGATGAGAAAAAAAAACTTCTTTTGTTGCTCGCCGACTAAGTGCGCGAAAAGGACACATTCCGACGTGTGAGAGGCACGCCAGATAGTCGCGCGAACCAGCGGCGTGCGACGATGTGAACCAGATTATGAAAATCAGAACGTACGTACGGTCGTATGGGTTAAAGGCTCGTTGCGCGCCGCGGCCGGGGCGTGTAATGATGTCACTTTTATTAGGCTCATCAGGGTCGAGAGAGGCATCCTCTGACGACCGGGGGCGGGCACCGCCACTATTACCTAATGTCCAACTTGATCGCGTATCTCATTACGCCGGCAATTTGCGTTCATCGACGCGTCGTTGGCGAGAAAGTTTTCGCGCGCTCTCCGTGAGACAAACACTTGCGGTGTAGGGCGTGTGGTTCGTTACAGAGATTCCTTCCGCGAGTTATTTTTGGCGATTATACGACACGTTCGCTTGAAGAAGACTTGAATTCGAAAAAAAAAACAAACACACGGAATTGTCAATTGCCGATTGTTACAACTGTAGTTACACAGAATTGAAATTCAGAGAACATCGTGAAAAAAAAAAAAAAAAGAAAAAGATTAATGACGCCAAGAATTCTAAGGAGAATTCAAAGAAAAACCTCGAAGAGTTGCATAAATCACGGTGAATTACGGTGGGAATGGACTTTTTTTTTTTTTTTTTTTATCTTTGCATGAGATTGCGTAACGTCCCACAACCGCGGTTGTAAAATTGATTATTGCACGATCTATTACCACGATCGAGGAAAATTGAACATTTCCCCTCTTGATGGAACGTGTGACCAACGATATTCATTTACTCGGGGTTTAATGAAGTGCTGCTAATGTAATCTAACGTAACGTTGTTACAAAAATACGGTTCTTGATGACTCGATCAGATATTTGTCTGAGCAATTTTAACACAAATTATATTTATATCACAAAACACGCGCTCGCGTTGTATTACATGAATCTCTCGTAAATTCTGCTTGAAAATTGGGTTATACTCTGTAGCTACCTACGATTAATTGTACTGAACATGCACACGCTTGCGTAAAATGCATCATGTAACGCATCCTTCACTTTAACGAGTGCAAGATCATTCTGGCAGACGTAACTTTAGCGCGTCGGAGAGAAAGCAAGATTTGCATACAATATATTTTATCCTCGAAACGATAACTCTTATTGATCTTTTGCCAGATTGTACGAAATAAAACGCGAACAAGTACAAAAAAAAACATAATAGCGGAAATATATTAAGTCATTAAATGTGAAATTTGACAAATATATATATATGACCCAATATTTCAACAAAAAGGAAAACAAGAAATTGACAAATGAAAAGTGACAAACAATAAAAAAACAAAATGATAAACTAGCAAGCAAACTAGTTAATTACGTATCGGAAAAATGACCAACACTTGTGATAACGTTCTAGTTGAAATTCTAGCAAATCATACGTTATCAGCTGATTGTGAAAAATTGCAAGCTGCCAAAGAGAACGGATAAAATTGCAGCGAGTTCCGCAAAAGTCAATTATCCGATCTATAATTATCACACGTGGCGATATATTGCGCGAAATAAATTTCCTAATGGCGATTCTTGCTCGCGTTCTTAAGCAAAGGCGAGGACTGCTTTTTTTTTGTTTTTTCCCTGATCTCTGATTTCGGGATGCACATTGTTACTCGCGTGTCGCGAGGTGTCACTTGTCATTTTGCCTTGGAACACGTTACTCAGCATCCGTTATCAGGCTGAAACGCGGACGTACCTAGCGTGCACGATAAATTGGCTCTTTAATGCAATAATATTAGGAACTTCGTAATCGACAATGGTTATCACGGAAACTCTTCGTGGTGTGTATTAATCCGTAATTGTATATCAACGATCTCTGGTCACGCAACGGGAAAAGCAACCCTCTTCTTGTGCGATATACGGAACGCGAATAGAAAATAAAAAAGAGGAGGAAACGCGTTATCTTTATGTGTATTATTCCGGAAACTAATTGAACAATACATTGACAAAGTTATCTGACTGCGCCTTGAAGAAAATTGATAAAAATGTAACTTTTGCAATCTAGATCTCTCGCTTTTGTCGTCGTACTTGTATTCTTGTCGGCGGAGAATCAATACTCGGACTTTATTGCCGAAGAGAAATCTACAATTCGCCAAGTCATCGAGTTTTACCCCAGCTTTTAAGTAGATTTGCGTTTTTCGCGTTTACAAGAGAAAATTGAGACTTGACATTATCATTCGAGGCGACAATTTCTCGAGGGACGAGTGTCCTTTTTCCAGGACACCCTGTACGTGTTCATGCGAGAGGCGGCATGAATCATTCCGCGCGACAGACGTGACGAGTCGCGGATAACCTGTTTCTTAATCGGCCGTGGTACGTACGTACGTACATCGTGTACGCGCTTACTCGAGCGTGCGTTATCCTCGCGTACACCATAACCCGGTGCGAGCGAGAGAGAGAACAGGAAAAAGAGAAAGAGAACGATGAGGAAGTGCGCGTGTGCTAGGGGGAATTTCCAAGTTCACCAAGGCACCTCCATCGATCTGCCGGCGCGCGTTCTGTGTTACGACCGGCTTCTATCGTCGCCGCTTGCACTTACGTGCGGCATTCACTTTTATTCGAGGGTACCACCGCCAGGAACCACCTTCGACCGGGAGCTATTGACCTCTGAACTTGACCCCCATAGAGAAGCGAGAAACGCCAGCCTAAATCCCACGATCGAGCCCGTATGATTTCGCGTGTCGACGACGTAAGTTCCCTCAGGGCGCTTTGGACGAGCATCTCCCGCGAGTGATCAACGAGACGTTCGCGTACCGAGTGTATGCGCGTATACGTACATATTTCTTCCGAATTAAAAACTCACGTTACCTCGACTCTCTTTCGCGCCGCGGTTTCTCGAGTAACAAATCTTCGTGTTGTTTACAGTTTTGTTTTTCGTACTGCTGCGGGCGTTGCGCAATAAACAAGGTAAGATACATATATACATACGCCCAGGTGTTGCCCGAGGCTGCACATTGTGTTCGTGAACTCCCGATCTTCTCTCACGATAGATGCGTTCCCTTGCGAGGGAGAGGGAACAATACGATTCTTTTTTTTGTGTGGAGACATTCAACGGGAGTCGTAATCGATTCTATTGATCTATACGAGCAGTCACAAGACAAAAAACCAGCTGTTGGATATTCTTCTTATTAAAGAAAACTCAAACACGATTTTCTACCATTTTCTAATGTCATTATCGCGTTTCTCAGAAAGAGAGAGAGAGAAAATATCTCTTCTTCACTCAAACAAATTGCAACACCTGAAGTACGTCGTACGATGTATAACGCGTTGACTTTATCAAATATCGATTTTCGGACCCACTACTGTCGTCGCGGCGAAAATAGAAAAGGGAGGAAGAAAAATCGCATTCAAAATATTCTCACACATGTGCGCGCACAAAAAACTTCTTCAAGAGAAATGTCAATTATTTTCTACGAAAACGATCGTCTCATCGGGAAAATGTGTCTGCGAGAAGAGACCGAGTCTGCACTTCCCAGGCGGAAGTGCACGCTAGCTGACGCGGAAAGAACGTCCTGGAAGGACAGGAGAAGGTGGGAGGCGAATCCTTCCTGAAAACGAATTGCGTAAACACACCTCGCGCGTATGTGACCTGTAAATAGCGCTCGTCGTAAAATTTTGTATGTACAAAATTATATCGATGTATCGACCGAAGATGTTACACGTACTGACAGCAAAACGTTCAATTTCTTTAAATAAAAAAAAAAAAAAAAAAAAAAAAAGAGAAAGTTCTCAGAGAATCGCGACGATTATTTTCCATATACTCACCCTAGTCTCTGTCCTCGGACGTGCTCTTGTCGATACTTTTAATCCAAATAACGTATCAAATCGCCGGGGAAGCACTGGGGGGAAGAGGGATCTTACACCCGTATCTGTATCAGATACTTTACGATCTTGCGACGGCAACGATCATTTGTATGAATAAAGAACAATCTCCTCTGTGTTACTTTCTGTTCAGCCGAAATTCAACGATCGTCGAAACAACGTTTCCGAGAGAGCGTGTTGCGCGAACGGCGGCAAACGAGTGACAAGCTGTGAACGTAGCCGAGTAACTGACGCCACCACGAATCACCGAGTGCTCTCCCTCTTTCGCAGTTCGTGCGTCTTTATCGCACGGCTATTGGACGCACGTCCCGTCCTTCTCGCGCTTCCATTGGTCCCCCGCGCTTCTATCTAGCCGCTCGCGCCATTATAACGGATTACACGATTATATAAAAAGAACTTTATTCTATCATTCAAACCTTTCGAAAAGGAAAAGATTGCCTCCTTCTTAGAGAAAAATGTCACGTTGTCGAAAGATAAACAATACGAAAAAGGTCGAAAGATAAACAACTTGATAACTGTGACGACGCAGTTGAGAGAACATTTTTGTTTATATTTATGGTCACAGCTCGAGTGTTCATCAACGCGTTGCTTTTATACTTCGAATTACACTTGTTCAATTTTGGATTTGCAACATTTCCAATTCACCGGCTTTAATTTCGACGCAAAATGAACGTCGGGGAATGTCATTTCCAGCCCCTGACTACACAAATCGCAATGTTTAATTTCAACGATTGTTCCCTTGAGAATTCTCTAGGGCCACCCCTGTGACAGTTGGCGCGCGTTTTTTTCCTCGACAACGCGTTTCGAACAAAACAAACTTCTCATTATACTTCCAACGTCAAAAATGTATGTGGTTAGGTGTAAATTTGTAAATTTCGCAAAATTGCAGACGTGATTTTCGAATGTTATTCGGATATGCAAAATTGTAAACAAAGAAAAGGGTAATTCGTATTTGGTAAAACGCGCGAGCTTCAAAGCGGCGCGCGCGCCCCACGACCCCTGTATCGTATCGACCCCTCACCATTGGATGACGCATCCTCCAATGACCGGTCGACCTAGCGATTACGTCACTCACTCCGTGGTATTATTGACGCCGGGCCGGACGTATGCAGCGGCGTCGCACTGCCGCGTTTTCCGAGGGGCATCCCTCCATGTCTTACAACCCCTTGTCCAGGGGTTGTGTAATGGTTGCGTCGATGCGCGACGGATCGCGACAGGTCTCTACCTCTTTCGAATTAAAGAGAGGAGAGAAGAACAGAGACATTCACCTACGGTCAAAAACAGACCTATAACTTTGCCAGTCGCGCGCTTTCTTCCTCTTTGTTCAATTTCAGGAATGCGATCTTTATTTCGCTCGTGACACTGGCTGGAACAATCAAGTCACGTTCGCTCTTGCATATCTATTTTGCGAATGGGAGGGATGTATATGTGCTCTGCTCTCTTTGCTTGTAATTGAAGTCAGAAACAAAATTACCGTTGTAGAGAAAAACAAAGAGTTCCGACAACGTATCGAGCAATAGTTTATCACTTTTGATGAAATGCATCTACAAACAATTACATAATGCACATATATATCTGATATACAAAGTACGTGTGTAATGTTAGGACAGCTTAACAAATGCATTCCTTTTTATAGTATTTTATCAAAAATTTCGAAATGACAGAAAAAAACAAGATACCTATGTATTTTACAACTTCGTTAAGTATCTTCATGTCGTTGCATGACATTATTTAATTTGAGTGATGGCTTCTCTCCAAATATATATAAATTCACATTATTATAACGAACTTCTCTTTCGTGGCGTTCTCTGATCTCATTGAACGTATCGTATAATTGTCAGTAACAGCGACAGTAACGACACAGATTGAAAATGATGATGGGCCTGTCTTCGGGAGGGCTCTTCTGAATTAACACGGCGTGTCGAACTTCCGTTCTAGCAAATTGGTGAACGTTCTCTGACGACTTACAAAAGATTGAATGGAGAGAGAGAAAGAGAAAAAGTGACGTCACCGACTCGGAATTTGGATCCTGCGTCCTCAAGTAGACACATTACTCTTCTTATTTACTTGAGCTCTTTCTCTCTTTCTCTTTCTCTCTTTCTCGAAGTTTACTGTTATTTACGTATGTATCAACTGTTTCAAGAATAGTTTTCTGCTCGCACCATTAATTAAAATTTTCCTGAAAAAGATAAATTATTTGTGTGTGCAAATCGAAGACAGAATATCTATTCTTTCTCTTTTCTCGTCGCCTATTTCCAATTCCCACACAGCAAAAAAATTACTGAAATAATATAAAAAATATTTTTTTATAATACAATAAAATATATATTTATGCACTTGATCATATTTAAATTCACATAAACTCCTGTGCTTTTTGTAGTAACATTAACATCAATAACATCAGTAATTTGTTATAATATGCATTTTTCTCTGAACCTAATATAAAAAGGATAAAGGAAGTTTAATTGATTTGAAGATTCGGAGGCCCGATTCGCTTTTCAATCGATAAACTCGACTTGAAAAAGACCGGCCCAGAAAAATCTGACGGTGTGAATTCGAACTCGGGACCTCCCACTCGCAGCCCTTGCACTCAGGCCGCGAGACCACTGGGTCGGTTCTTAAACCTAATATAAATAATATAAACCTGTGTTTTTGAAAGTTCTATAATTTATATACGAATTTCTAAATTATTAGTTTAGTTCACTGGTTTTTTGATATATAACTGATTGCTTTAATCAAGTAAAATAATAATTTGTTGTTTACTACCAGGCCTTGAAGCATTAGAGAAGGCTCTCTTTTGCTGGGAAGATGCGCTCACTGCGTTCAGCTCGACTCTCGGCAACGATGCCTTGGCTCTGCCGTCAAAAGCCGACGCGGCGTTCACCCACGATGTCCAAACATTACTCGATATGGGCTATCAAATGCAGAACCAAGCAGAACTTCTCTTCCTCGATCAGGTGAATGGTTTCTTTCGAAGTTCCCGAGCAAAATTCCCAAAACTGTGTCCGGCAATGACTCAGAGAAGTGTATGATTCGGCCCTCGGTTCGATGACTGTTGTCCGTCCTTCGCAGGCAGTGCGGAGTAGTCATTCTCGATGCCATTCCATTCTGCAGCATTCATCATCAATTGCCTTTCTGTCGTTAAAAAAAATACGAGAATTAATCCAATTTAAATGATAAACGCTCCGAGGGTAATTAACGCAACGAGTCATTTGACCTTACGCCAGCGGCCGGGAATTGTTGCGGACGTAGCGGCATAGGAAGTGCAAGACTTTCTCCGAACAATCAGAGTTTTCAGATCCGTAATACCGTAATGAGAAACTAAAGTTAAAGATATATAAAACATATATTACTGCGAAAACCAAAGTAATTTTTCTTTCGAGATAATATCTCTGCATAGAGAGAAAGAGAAAAAAGTTTAGTATATTGTTTTTTTCTTTCTTATCGCAGCATTCCGTTTTATTTCGTAATGAAAGTGAAGAGAGTCTCGACAAACCGTCAAACATCGGAGCGCGGTTATCTAGTATCAGGGAGAAAGCCGACGCCGCATCGTCACCAGAATCATTCGAGTCTGCACGCGACGGGGTAAGTTATATACAAGTTTGATAAATAAAATATAGTAAATATCTATTTATATGATACAAAGATTAAATATATATCAAAGATAATAGCAATTCAAACAAGTCATTTATATATTCACTTCCAGCTATGTTTTTTAACTGTAGTACACACTATATTATTGTGAACGATATATATTTATTGCGTCTTATCTTTTATTTCATCAAAAACAAGATAAATTAACTCACGTAAAATTATTTCAGGTTGCGGATTTGCGCGAGTTCGAAGAGTTCTCAGAACTTTTTCCACACTTTGAAAGACAGAAACTGTATCACGCCGCTCTGAAGCAACACGAGGATAAAGGTATTCCTTGCAGGTAACAAATCGCCATTCAAGCGCGGAGTGTTGCATCATCTTTTTGCAGAGACGTAGTATGTACTCTGTTATATTTTTACAGGAGATTGCACACGGAGCTTGTAAGATGCGGATCGGATGTGGAGTATTTGGCGAAAGTGTACTGCCTGCGTCAAGCCTACACAAAACTGTTCAGTTTACCTACAGCGACGACGTTTATAGCGGACATGGGTCGTCAAATTATTAGCGATTTAATTATATACGCGGACAGGGTAAGAAAATATTGTTATTTAGCGCAAAAAGTAAGTAGAAATGTGAAATAGAAATATTAATAATTTGATAAATTCTTGATAAAAAAAGATACAAACCTGTACATTAGGATCCTAAGGATTATCTGCTGCATTACGAGCGTATGCTGGAGTTCCTGAAAGATTCGCGTAATCATGATATAATGGAGGAGGAACTAACTGGCCGAGGTGTCAAGTGTATGAACTTCTACGATGTTCTCATTGATTTTATACTATTAGATGCGTTCGAAGAAGTGGAAAAACCACCACCGCCCATCAGAGCGATAATTCAGAATAGATGGATATCAGCTAGTTTTCGAGAAACTGTAAGTACACACTTTATGCGTATGTACTTTAATTTTCTATTGTCATTTTTTCTTTTATTGATGTTTATCGTCGATTACTTTTGAAGGCAATAGGCACTGCGCTCTGGTCCGTTCTCGCAGGTAAACGAAGAATGTTGACGTATGATCAGGGATTTCTAGCGCATTTCTATTCCATCTCCGAGCACATCTCGCCGGTGCTCGTCTGGGGATTTTTAGGTCCTGAAGGCAGTTTGAATTCCACTTGTCATTACTTTAGGGATCAAGTGATTGAGTTTCTCGTAGATATATTCAATTTCTTCAAAGTACGATATACCACTGTCGACGACCTTGCGACGGATATACTCAGGGAAATGAAGCTGAGAGTCGATAATATAAACCAAAGGCTGTCATTAGAAGGATGCTAGCAAAATGAAATATATACGTAGATAATTATGGATATATCAAGAAGAACTCAGTACACGTAATATCGCGAGTTGCGTGTGCTATAGTGTTACACAGTCGATTCAAAACGGCAATTCTCACAAGTTGAAAGCTTAGTTTAGTAGAGAATGTCGATGCACATCGAAAAAGTTGAATATAAACGGTGCTTGGTATCTCAATTTAATTTTCATTATCGGGCTCGAAGTTGGTAATTAGTGTGAAATAACGTTGTAAAATCATATCGTTGCAAAGACACACCCCGATGTTACACAATTTCATTAGAAGTAGTATATGAATGTCACGAGGTTTGCGTAACGTTCGAACGTATTATAAAGTGGTGTCAAGCTGATATAAATATTATCGTCGTTCATTTTTACAAATAAAGCAACAAAATAGTGTCTAATGCGAATATTATATAAATATCTAATATGGGTTACGATGGGTTTTCATTAACACACTTGGAGAATTATTCACGCACACAGAAAATTATAGAAATACACGAATACATTGTATAAAAAAAAAAAAAAAAAAAAAAAAAAAAAAAAAAAAAAAAAAGTTACATTGCAAATTGGCTACTTGCAATAATACTTTTTTATAACCGTAATATGATTCTACTTATTATTTATTATTGCCTTATTTTTCTATTTTTATACACAATTCTGATTTTAATATCTTACAACGCTATATATGATTTGCTACTTTATAGTCATTTAGTGATATTTTATTGCATTCGTCAAAGGATTATTGTTATTGTTTATATTCCTGGAGTCACACGAAAGACAAGTATATCCATATATATACATTAATATTTAGTAAAACTACCGATAATTGTTCCTTATTACATACAATAAGATTATGCACATTTTTCTGTCGTCAATCAAAACACGTTTAAGAATTACGAACAAATGTTTATGTTCTGATTAATCTGCATTCATACTACGAAAATAATTTATTTTCGATGCGTATTGTTACCAATAATGAAGTTGCCATATTGTTAGTTTTAATTGTTGATATACAATTGTAGATACAGTAAAAATTATATTCATAATTTTATAAAAGTTGAAAACGAAGCTAAATGCATTGCCAAAGACATGGTTGCGTACTTGCATGAGATAATTATATAATTAACGATATTGTGGATTTCTCCAAGTCTCATCGACTCTCCTCTTAGTGACACATTCCTTAGTAATTAACTATTAAATTTTGTTAAAAATGTACATGTATAGTTGTTATAAATATATATTATAAGCATTTATAACATTTTATATTTCTTTACACAAAATTGCATTTTAAATTATTTATAGGAAAAAAAAAAATGATACAGACTGTTTATAAGATTTGATACTTTAAGTATTTAGTAATAATTTTGGAAATGACATTGTGTATAAATGTTTATAATATAAAGACTTTACTCATTTAATATATTTCATTGTATGTATTTCATATTATACTTTTATATTTGTTTTTACACGAGAAAAAATTGAGATATTTCTTGTGACACAGAATGTATCAGAATTGTATTTGTTTTCACTAAATATCAAGAGTTGTATTCAGTGTAACAAACTTAACCCAAGAAACGTTTTTTTTTTTTTACGTAAATAGTGATATAAAATCTCAGACTTAAAAAATTATAAAAATAATTTTTATTTTACTTATTTTATATTTCTGAAAAAAACTTTTACTTTACTTTTTTGAAAGAAATTTATTAAGATCACATCCAAATATAGTTGTTAAGTTTTTAATTTGACAACAGAAAAAATATATATAAAATATCTATCACATTTTGCACCAGAAATTATATAATCTCTCACTGTTTTTTTTATTAATCCTTGAAAGGCGGACTGTGTGACAACCGCGTGCACAGCAGATGCCAAGTCACTTCTGACCTGTAATAAACTTTCTTAGAATTATTACATGAGTCTTAAAAAAACTCGGCATCCGCTGGCAAAGAATTCAAAATTAAAATTTATCACACAAATATTTATGGCATTATATAAATAATTACCTGTTTTTGCAGAATTTATTTGTTTGAGTTTTAAAGACTTCAAGCATGTACATACTTTGATGGACATGTTTCTGAAACATACTGTGCAAATGTCATTTATTATTGTAAACAATGTTTATATAAAAAAACTTGATCATTCTTTAGTTATAAAAATAGTAATTATTCTAGTAAGAAAAGCTGCATATGTATAAATATATATTAATATATTAAGTCAAGATATTGTGGTTCATCTTCATCAGAGTCATCATCACTGCATTGCTCGTCAGGTAATATGCATCTTTCATGACTACCTTCTGACTCTCTCTTCAATGCTATCCCTATAAAAAGAGAAAATTAAATATATCACAACTAAATGTTATATAAATATTAACACAAGATGCAATTACTTTTAGTTTGAAACTTCATTTTTTGCTCTTCATTTATGTGGACTTCACCATTTAACTCATCTATTTCATGTATCTGATTTAAGTCACGTGATATAAAAAAATTCTTTTCCTTAGAGGTAATCAGTCTTAACCATGGAAAAGCTATTAATTATTAAAAAACTTGATTAGCTATCTTTTTCTCATTGAAACCATTTAAGAAAATTAATGCTTAACATACTTGTAAGTGCTTTTACAAGATAAACTCTAATTTCTCTTCCCACATTCTTGTTTCTCGTCTTCTCTGCTATCACTGGTCCAAATAAGTGCAGCACGAGGTAATATTTTTTATCATTTTTTGTTGCACTGTAATAAAAATATTAATTAATAAAGCTACATGTAGTATTTATATTTTTGATATATTTATACATGCTTGCACACATAAAATATAATATATTAAATACCTAAAAATCAAATACTCGTCCTTAACTAGCAAATAATAATCAGATATATCATTTAATTGAATGCGAATAACAACTGTATAATCTTTATCATACCACACAACGTGTGGAATGGAGTAATCACAAACAAGACGTGGACAATTTGCCATGGCTCTTTAAACACGGGTAAAACTCAGCAAAACACTTTTTTTTAGACAGTCAACACCTCAAATCTCAATGAGATCGAGTTTGTCACATGTTTGTGTGAAAAAAGATTTGAGAAGCCAAAAGATAATTATTCAGTATAGCTCCCTTGATGAAAATTATGCATTTGATACGTTTTTTGCACAAAATGAAAGAACTCAATAAAAAAAAATTCGTCTTCGTGAAATAAGTTTTATGTCAATATTTTTCCACGTGTTTTGATACATTTGTTGTATCACAATTGATAATGAGACTCTGATAGTATTATATATTTCTAGACATACACCTGCCTTCAAGCGCCGCGATGTCCACGTTTTGCGCATATCAACTACACGTACAAACCAACCCAGTGAATAAAAATACTATCTTTGATTTGGTTCTGTTCTGTGCTATGTGCGCTCTGCCGCGCACCTCGATTCGATACTTCGATTATCGAAGTATCGCGCGTTTCTCTGCGCTCGAATCAGCGGTCATTTATGGCGGACGCACGACGCAAAGCGGAACTTCGTCCGACTTGTTCCCGTATTTTTCGCGATCATCGTCGTCTCTTGCGCGAATATCGGTCGTACGTGTGTGTTGCAAAGTGTCGGGCGTTTACATAATTAAAAATGATCGACGAGCGACGCGCGAAAAGAATTTCCTTCGAAATAGACATAATAATTCATCCACTAAGCTAATCGTGAAATTCATGTAAGTGTTTCTATCGCTTTTTCTGTTTGCTCTCTCGCCTTTGAGAGTTTTAATTACGCGCGCCGCCGCGCGGCTTGACACTTCGAGAATCGCAATATCGCGCGCTTCGATACATTCATTCCGGCGGGCAGACGTAGTGGACGCGCAACACGAAACGGAACTTCTCGTTCAAATTATCGGGTGTTTCTCACGATTGTTGTTGTCTCGCGCGTAAATATCGGCAATATGTATGTACTACAAAGTGTCGGGCGTTCGAAGTAATATGTGATTAGTATCGCGCACTCGCCGGTAACGATAACAGACGAGTTTTACAGTGAAAGTGTTTCGCGATCGTTCGCGCTTCCGTGAAACAAAATGGCCACTGCTTGACACGGAGAAGTATGTTCGAATTTCTCGTTAGTTCTCGCGTTTATTTTTGTCTCGCGTGCGAATATCAGTAGTTCGTGTGTGTCGCAAAGACGACGAGTACATTAACACATAATTCGTATCGCGGCCGTAAGTCAACGAGCAAATTGAGTGATCTACAAGACGGAGTGCAAGCTCCAAGGTACGCATCGCGACATTACTCTTTAATGAATATATGTACTAGTTTAATAATCTCACAATTGTTTGTTAATTTTGACCTAATTTGTTGTAGTTTTTAGACGCAGATGATTATGTTTCCCGGACCGGAAAGAGAGTTTGCGAGATATCGGAGAAGCCGGTTCAGGCTATTTCAGGATAGTCTACAGGTCAGTATTGTATTTGTAAAAGAAACATATACATTTTTGTTTTAAAACGAACTTTTATAACTTTAACATATTTGATTTTATAACTTTAACATATTAAAACTTTAATAATCTCTTTTTCTCAGTTATCTTTATTAATTTTTTCCTGCTATTCTTTGTTTCAGGTGCTGACGGATTGTTCACGTACCAGAGAGAAGTTCGCAGAAGAGAAAGTTCGGGCGATGGAATGCTGGCACAAATGTATGCATCATAATAATTTTTTACGTATAACTTACAACTGTCGATTATATTTTTCTAGACAATTTCGAAATTCTTATCTATTAAACATAATATATTTTGATACTTAAATAAATGCTAAATAATTATCTTACATCTAATAATAAAGAGAACATTTTCTTTTTGTTACAGAGTAATGTGTAGCAAAAAGAGACCAGCGGTCGGTGAGTACATTTTAGGGTTCTGGTGGTAGGGTTTGAAATCAGTGCAAAACCGCGTGTAGAGTTTTCATGTTACGATTCTTGAAACATCGAGCATATAATTCTATTATATTCTGTAGTTTAAAAGATACTGATATACATATATATGCAATAATGTTACATTATCAATTCATATTAAAATAATATAAATAGTTTTTAACAATAAGATAATACAGGTAAATGATAACAATTATTTCTAAATTGTGCATGAAATTTGAAAGAAAGAAACGGAAAACTGATGTCCTGTTGTTTTTTAAATAAAATCTACTAGACATAGTTATCATTTTAATGATTTTATATAATAAAATATATTATTATATATTTTTCTTAATTGTTCGCTCTCGATGTTTCAATTATCAAAACGGAAATTTTTGTCCACTCAACATTATGCAAACAATGGATCACATGTTAAAATAAGTCGAATATTCGTTCCGTCATAAAAATATTGTTAATATTCCAGTCTTATAAATATATGAATCTCTGGTTAATTATTAGTCGAATTTTATTAAGTTTTCATGTTGTATTATTTTAAAGAAATTCGTGATATTTAATTATTATATATTCAAAAATTTCTCTAATTGCAATGTTTACTTTCCGTTTTTATTTATTTGAGTCCCGAGAAATTTGATAGTTATTGAAGTGTGAACTTTACAAAAGTGGAAATAGACTTTAGAACAATTTAAATTTCGCGTGTGTGTGTGTGTATAATTCGCGTCTTCCGCGTCGCGAGTGAAAATAAAAGTGCTACGTGAACTACGTGGGACTACGTGGAACGACGCAAAGATCACTGGACCATTTCTAAGGAGGATTGCAGAGGATCGTTGCAGAGGGTCGTTGCAAAGGATCGTTGCAGAGGAAGATACATCGATGGACGACGATGGGACCGCACAAATATGAGTCATAAAATCACATTGCATAATTTGTTCCTTTTAGCTATAACTTCTTTTTAATGTTTACTATACATTTTATATGTATTGATATTTAATAATTATCAAGAGATACATTTATATTTATAATGAACTTTTTAACATTATTTGTCTCTAAACTTAATTTTTCTTAAAAGGTTTTGTTATTTTTATTAATATTAAATCTAAATAAACAAACTTTATATACACATGTAAAGATACATGTACTTATATTGAATATAGTTAAAAGGAAAAGTTTTTATATTGCATGCGTAGTATTCGTATATTAATTGCACTGATTTCCACAAATGGCGAATAAAGACAATCATATATTGTAAAATGATTTTATTCGCTATCTTTATATGATTCTGATATATATGTTATTTTTATACTTGATATTTATGCTAATTTATTATGTGTACTTATTAACATTTCACATACTTTTTTTTAAATCTTTATAAAATATTTTTCCACTCTCTTGAATTTTTTTTATAATTGAGTCTCTTTAACTTTCTTTACATTTTGTGAATTCTCTTTAAATTCTTCTTTAACTTCTTATATATATTCTCTCTCTCTCACAACGTGAGAAAATTACATAAAAATTGCAATATGACATACCAAGAAATAAAATAGAAATTTTAAGTTGAATAAAAAATAGAGATCTTCTAGTTTAAGAGAAAATATTTAAACTGCTTTTCACGCAGTTTGTAATTGTGTGAGCAGAGTTGTATCGATTCAATATTACTATCAATATTAAAAAATATGTAGCATGAATTTAAACCGGGTTACATTTATACTGCTTGTGAAAGTGATGTCATTCTGTAGTTCCTACATCCAGTTTTATGGATGTATGGCGCTGAAATCAGCAGTCAAGTGTCGTAAGAAAATATAATGGGATGGCTCTCAGGCTTCTCTGATTTATATTGTATTTGTGTTTTGTGTGATACTTCTTGTATATGAAAATACATATATTATGCGTATGTATGTACGCATGTAATTGGTATGATTATGGGGTTTTCGCAAAAATCTCAATCAAACTCAGACCATGCGATTGCAGGAGCTGTCAGTGGATTTGTAACGCGATTTTTATGTCAGCCTTTAGACGTTATTAAAATTAGATTTCAGGTGAATTTTATTATGTATATTAGACACTTAGGAAAAATCATTTTAGTATATTTGTTATTGTTACTTTAATAGATTGTAATTAACATTATTTGTACCTCTTTCTGCAGTTACAAGTTGAACCAATTTCGAGACATCATGTTAGCAAATATAGGTCTGTGCCACAAGCATTTGTTCTAATTTATAAAGAAGAGGGAATTTCTGCTCTATGGAAAGGTCATGTACCTGCGCAATTTCTTTCAATTGTTTATGGAATGGCTCAGGTGCAAAGTAAAATTAGGATGTATTTGATTAGTATTCATAAATTAATTGACACAAGTATTCTAATATTTTTAAATATATGTTACTTTTGTCTCTGCAGTTTTATTCATATAAAATGTTCATGAAATTTTTACAAGAAATACCAAAGATTGAGAAATGGAATCACTCAATGCATTTTATTGCTGGTGCTGGTGCTGGGAGTGTAGCAACAATTGTCTCCTTTCCTTTTGACACTATTAGAACTAGATTAGTAGCTCAATCAAGTAATCGTTTAGTATATACTGGAATGTTACATTCTTGTAGGTAAGATGTGCACATCATCAACATTTAATATATATCTTATCACTAATATACTAAGAATTACAATGAAATATTTTTTAGTTTAATTCTTCGAAATGAATCTCCAAAAGTCTTCTTTTCGGGACTATTACCGACTCTACTACAAATTACTCCACACAGTGGTTTACAATTTGCTTTCTATGAATTTTTCAAAGATGTTTATAAAAGATACACTTCTGATGGTGATACTACTTTCTCTAATTCTATGCTGTCCGGAAGTAGTGCTGGTTTAATAGCAAAAACAATCGTATATCCATTTGATCTTTTTAGAAAGAGATTACAGATACAAGGTTTTGAACACGGCCGTAAAGGATTTGGCAAGTTTTTCCAATGCAATGGGTTACTAGATTGCGTGAAAGTGACTGTTAAAGAAGAGGGAATACAAGGTTTGTTTAAGGGCTTAGTGCCGAGTCAAATAAAAGCTGCTGCAACTTCAGCTTTACATTTTACTGTATACGAACAAGTTCTATTATTATTAAAACTATTGAGATAACAGGCAGTTTAATATAAAAACTGTTGAGATCAGGTTTGAACAATAAGTACAAAAAACATCTCACTTTTTTATTGTTACGATTAATTTATTCTGTATTCTTACTTTGTATTTCTTTGTGAAAGACTGATTTCTAGTACGTATAGAGTATGTTTTAATACTCGCAAAATGGAATAACTTATAAAAATTATTTAAACTAAATAAATTTATCACTGACAAATCAGATATATCACAATATACAGTATTAAGAATCCTTTATAACAATATAGTTTGTATTTAAGTTCCATTTGTATGTGACTATGATTTAATTTGTGCAGGCATATCTTCAGGTGTTCCCTCAAGAACTGCTATAATATTTTCTGCTGTAATTTTGGCCATTTGCTCTCTAGTTTCTTTGGTAGCACTTCCTATATGAGGTAGAATTACTGAAAAGACAAACAGATTAGTATTAGTTTATTTAATGAAATCAGTAAAACTACTCACCACAATTATCTAATCTTAAAAGTTCACTATCTAATGGAATTGGTTCTGGTGTCATAACATCTAGACCAGCTGCCGCAATAGAGCCATTTTTTAAAGCAGTTATCAATGCTTCTTGATCTACCACATCTCCTCGACTGCCATTCACAAATATAGCAGTCTGTTTCATTTGTTTGAAGGCCTCAGTGTTAAACATATATTTTGTTTCTGATGTCAGTGCCACAGTAACTACAACAAAATCGCTATCTTCCAATAATTTATTAAATTCAACTTTTTCACCATGAAATTTAGATGCTTCTGGTTTCACTCTTCTACTTGTATATAATATCTTAGCAACATTGAAGCTTTTGAGTATTTCTGCCACTCTAAAACCAATTCTTCCTAAGCCAACAATTCCCACAGTCTTTCCTGCTAAACCTGTGCCACACATCCATAAAGGTGACCAGGCTTTCCATTCTCCTCTACAGAAAGCAAAATCATAATGCGCTCAAATCATAGAGCAAGCATATTATATATTTCTTTGTGATATGTTTTGCTTACTTGTAAATCGCTTTATTTGCTTGCAATAAATTCCTTGATGTGGTTAACAAAAGACCTACTAACAGTTCTGCAGTAGCCTCAGTCAGAACATCTGGTGTGTAACCAACTCTAATGCCTCTCTTCTTAAGAGCATTTAAATCTAAGTGATCCACACCTACTGACATAGATGCTACAACTTTTAATTGTGGGCCTGCAGCTTCTAGAACTTCATTGTCTATTCTATCTGTTAACATACAATAGAGAGCATCTACTCCACAGATTCTGGATAACAGTTCTGACCGTGGTATTGGTTCTTGTTTTTCCCATAATGTGATGTCATATCTAGAAAGTAACAAAAAATAATTCTGTCAAATTGTTCTTGTTTTTAAATAACATGCAACTTCATATTTTATTTATTTCTTACCGTTCACGTAGCAGCTGTAAAGGCGCAACAGGTATATCAGGTCGTGTAATCAAGACTTTTGCTTTATTTGTTTTGACAGAACTCGACATCTTTCGAACTTTTGAATAGGTGCAACTTGTGAAGCTGATTCTGTTCGAAAAAATAAATTTCTCGCCTTGTTTACAGAAACGAACAACATTCATGAATAGCATTATTTATAAGAATTGATTCTCGCAGAGAAATATGTCGCACACCGCGTTATTAAACTAACCTCTCTTAAAAGTGTCAAGATGTGCCAAGAAGATCAAAATAGCTCTGAAATGCACAAAAATTTCTATAAATCTTCCTTAAAGTTTAATCTTGCCATAGATGATCCCAAGCTTGTTAGAAGAAAAGATGTGATGAAAAGGGTTGATAGGGTAAAGTAGCAATTCCTATTGTAAAAGTGTTGTGCAAAACACGTGAATATCACTGTTATAAAATAGAACACGAAGCTTTTTACAAAAACTCACTTTATGTTCTTCGCTGTTTAACTGATACACAATTTACAAGAGCTATCTTGAAATTATATCCGCGATTTAAATGTAAAGATAGGATCAGATGTTTCTGATTTCGTTTAAAGTACATCAAATTCACACAGAGGTTGCGATCTTGACTAAACGTGTTAACCAAGATCAAAACCCTAGAGAGGCAAAAAATATTAAATTTTAAATTAAGAAGCATTAAGAAGCATTGAAATACTTTATTTACAAAACTTGTTACAAAAAATAATACTTTGACCATTTATACAGAATAAGAAAATAAATCTATTTAACTATTGAATAAAGATTTTAAATATCAATATACTACTCCGTTATCTTCCATAAGAACGGATTGTTTTACATCTTCTTGGTTTCTCATAGCAGCCGTGACTGTGTTCTTCATTAACATTGCTACCGTCATGGGACCCACACCACCAGGAACCGGTGTGATGTGCCCAGCGACTTCTTTCACGCTGTCATAATCCACATCACCCACTAGACGATATTTACCGTCTGCGGTTTTTACTCTGGTTATTCCCACATCGATTATGCAAGCGCCCGGTTTTATCATCTCCTTGGTGATCAAACCGGGAACTCCAGCTGCCGCTACAATTAGATCCGCCAGTTTTGTAAACTTTTCTAATTCTGTATGAGGTGTATGACGATGACAAATGGTCGTTGTCATGTCTAATGCACCTGTTTCACCTGAAACAAATGAAAGAAACGTGATTAGAGTTTCGGACAAGAATAAAAAGAAGACAAAAAATAATGTAATTACAAATTACGTGCGTAGAACTTTTGTGTTCTATAAAGAAGTTTTAAGAAAAAAAAGATAATAAAATGATACAAAAAATGATGCAAAAAAACTGAAGTTTAGCACGAAATAAGACTTTATAGTTGCGACTACATATAATGCTATCAATTACATAGTTGAAAGACCTAAGATGTCACGGATTATCTCTGTCAGTGACACTTGGTGTGACAAAATAAACTATCAGTTCAAAGATCAATCACCTTTGCCATCTGCATGAAGTAATAATGCGATAGGCAGCCCAACATGTTTTGATCTACCCACAACCACGGCGTTCTTTCCAAAAGTTTCGATTTTAGTTCGGAGTATTAATTCTCTTACAGCTAGGGCAGTAGCTGGTATAATGCTGCTGTTGTCCAGCGTTAAATTACCAAGATTTTCTAAGTGAAATCCGTCTACATCCTTTTTAGGAACTATTGCCTGGCATACTTCTTTCTCACTCATGCCCTTTGGCAACGGTAACTGTACTAAAACACCGTCGACAGACGGATCTCCATTGAGACAGTCGATTTCCTTAAGAAGCTCTGCTTGTGTTATGTTCTCTCCCAAATGAATGGTGTAACTTTCGATTCCTTATCATTTTAATGAAGAGACAAAGTCGATATCAAATTTTATGTACATATATCACAGTGGAGAGATAAATGTTGAAGATTTAAAGCAAAATTACCTATTGACTTCGCTGCTTGCATTTTCCTACCAATATATGCTTTGCTTGAAGGATGATTCCCCACTAATATCGCGACCAGTTTCGGTCTTTTTTTTCCAGCACTTATACAAGTATCTATAACAGCTTTTAATTCTTCCTGAATCTCTTCTGCTATTTTTTTACCATCTATTATTACGGCTGCTTGCCTAAAAATAATAAAATTCAAAATTTTTACAAAATTTGTATCAGATGCATATTTTTTTACATACAAAGAAGGATCGGTTTTATTACTCACCGGGTTTGCGAGAAATGCAGTTTTCTCGCAAATTTCTGCGAGAAAACGGAGAGAACGTTTCTGAAGGAGAACATGGTTGAGTGTTGTTGTTTCGACGGATTCTCTTGCTGTTCTGAAGCACGTGCTGTTACATGCCGTCAAACGTAGGATACGTTCGCGGGGACTTGGGCAATCGTGATAAGCATTTGTCTATGCGATAAATCGAGACACGCGTCAAACACAGCTGTCGTCAAAACGATATACGATTCCGCAGGGGGTCGATAACGTCTGACGTCTCGCATGTGTTGCACAATCGATTAGACTCATTTTCTAAACAAGACCGCGAGTGAAAGGCGAACGACTAGAGCACTTGTCCGACTAGTTTCACTTTTTTTCTTGAAAAATTGCGTAAAAAATAATAGCGAACCCGGTTTCGAAACCGAAGTGTCCATGTTTAAATGTGCAACACACGTGTTTATGTCGCGAAATGCGGAAATAAGAGACAAATATTATCTGCTGAAGGTGACCAAGGTTTAAGAGATGATTTCAACAATGTTTTAGAGATAGCGCCACTAGACTGTGCCAGGTGATCAGCAGGTGGATATATACTGAGTGTCTTGTAAATAGAATTATAATATTTTATAGTGTATTAAATATATTACATATTGAACTTTACAATAGAAAAGTTTTTTGTTAATTCCGAACGTCGCACGCGTATACAGCAGGTGTTTTTTACATTTCATACATAATATATCGCGAAAATTTTGTTAATAATAAACTAATGTCAGACTCGAACGGTGAAAGAAGACGCGATGAAGAAGCGTCGAACAAAATAATGTATTATGAGCGTTACAGCGACTACGTAAAATTATCGGTGAGTTTTCGGGTCCGGAAAAGAGGCGCGCACCTCGGCGACGAAGTAATATAACGTTGGAACTGTATTAAGAGCATGAAATATGACTGAGCACAGTAGCGTGCCGGCCGTATTATTACTCCGATCCATCGTGTCGTAACTACTGTAACGTGGCCCGCATAGTAAATATTAAACACCAGGCTTGGCGTTCGATTATATGCTTGTGCATCGCGAAATCTGACAGACGTTTCGCGCGAAGCTGCAAATTTTTCCGCGCTTTAATTTGAGATAAAAAATTAGATTCTAACGTATTAAGAAATACGCAAAACTGTAACTTTTCCGCGTGACATAAAAATTAAATTACGGTGATAAGGACAGTTTGGAAGAGTTTAAGAACAGATATCTCTGGAATTGGAATTTGTTAGGTATATGGCGGTATATATAGATTGGTGAAACGCTCGACATAGCGAATTCCGCTTTGTTTCGTAATCGCGGTCTCTCTCGGTTAAGATGGAGTATTTCGATAAGCATGGGATACCAGACAATTTTAGCAAGTCTCCGGTGACCGAATATTTAGTCGGCCAAAACCGATGGCGCGTAGGACGCATACTTTCAGCGATACAAGCCGAGCTTGAGCTTCCCCGACGTGCAACCATTGATCAAATAGTTTGTCTCTCAGTTGCGACCGAAGTGCCGGTATGTGTGAATGCGCTTTTGTCGCTAAATCTTGCTTGTCAAATTTCGATTCACCAACAAATTGATTGCAATACACCGAACATTACCCTGAAAAAATTGTTTTTGTGTCTTTTCGACGAAAAAATAAAATTATGAATTATATATTTGAAAAAAAGACAGTGAATTGAATATAATAATATAATTTTAATTTGTGTAGCTTTTTTATATCGGTCTTTTATTAAAAAAAAAAAAAAAAAAAAAATTAAAATCGGCGCGTGTTCTCAAAACGTAGAACATTTCACTCGTCACAAAGATATAAATGATAGAACAAAAAGAGAAATGTTCTCTCCCTCGTAAATATCTAGTTTTATATCTCGCTCCAAGAGAGCGAGTGAGACACGAAACTATGTCACGCAGCTCAACTATTTTAGTCGGCTGGTGATTAATTCTGGCGCGGGTTCTTTTCGCGTATGTCCGTGTGCTGCTTGAATTTCCTAAATTCACGGGCTGGTTTTGAGCCTGTCAGAAAATTCCTCGGCACTCAACATTTTAACAATTCGGCGCTCGCCATAACTGCGCAACTATGATAATTATGCGTGCCTTTAGTGCCGTCATTTTCCTGTAAATGGGATCTCTGTGCGTAGTTGGTCTCTTTATTTTCTGTTCTACCATAGAGCGTTGCTTCTTGTTTTTTTTTTTTTTTTTATGTTTGCGAATGCACTCGATATTTTCGGACGACACCGATATGATCGGAGTCGTGCGCCGCCTGCATTATGCAAAAAAATTATGCATCCGTTGAATGAATAAATATATTCCTGTCTCGTATGTGTATCACCTCTCGCCCTTTGTTCTTTACCCTTCACCCCGGTAGCTTCGCGACAGCATTCGCTCATACATAATTTATCGTTCGAAGAATCTGCTCTGTTCTTAGCGATAAAACGGTTACTATAATCGGTACACGTCATTATACAGTTATCGACTCGACGCACGTGAGACTTTTCTAAGTTTCCTGCAACTTCGGCCGTTTGTCTTTTTCAAATTTTACTTTTATAATAAACCCGTGTGTGACGCAGTTGAAACGACACACTCGGTATTACACCAAGTTGTTCTGTTATATCTTATCTACAATTGTGTGTGTGTGTGTGTGCTTCTGATAAGCGTTTATCCGTATTTTTATTTTAGATACCCAGGGGGGTCTGATAAAACTCGAGAGAGAGCGCGCAAACATGAATGAATTAATGAAAAATATCTCGTCTATGACGAGAAATTATGATGTAGAACTAGACGCTGACATATCTGAAAACAACAGATGTCGACAGACTGTTGACGTCAGTAGGTCATGCGCGGCTTGTTGCGAGTCAACTTTTGCAATGGATATTCGTTCGCACACGACGATGACAGCCTCGACGTCGCGGTTATTTTGACTGAAATTGCGCGTGACGATCGCAGTATCGCTGCAACATGCGTGCAACATTGTTGTCGGTTTTTATTATTGCTCGATAACGTTTTAGTTCGCACACACACAAACAATTGCGCGAATAAATGCTACTAATAGCTTGCGAATGAGTTTTAACGCAATAGGAGAAGTATTTTAAGGACTGGTATTTGAGCTGAAGCAACAGCACGTGTTGCTCTCTTTTTTCGTTCTTTGATATTTCTTCAGATATAAGCGCTTTCACAAGCGCTCTTTATCTCGACAAGTTTTTTTTCTGCAATTATATACTACGCGCGCAATTGATTGCTGACATTACTTCCAATTTCGCGCGCGAGTTAATGAGGCAACGGCTTATTACGGAATTCCGTCGGTCATTGATTGCCACTTGCAGTGCGCAGTTAATTAAGCTTTTAATTTAATGTAAGCGGCGGCGGCGGTAACGGGCGCAGGTAAATTCTGCGATTTCTCATCGAGAATGTCGGACGTGTTTCGCGATTCTCGTGGAAATCTGGATTTGCGGCCGACGATTTCCATCAGAATCTGGACTGGCGGCTGACCACATTTGCGGTATTACTACTTGCCGGAAACACGAATTCGCCGGACCCTCGGGTGTGCCTGTTATCAAGATATAAACGTCGATGTGTGAAAGAGTTAACAGTCAATTAAATAATTACACAACTTGTGTATGTGAAATGTACCTACGAGTAAAAACAAAATGCGTTATATGTTTACCTCAAAATTTTCCGTTAATTTTGCGCATTCGATTAATTTAACTCCGAGCAAACATCACGCGTGATTTTTTTTGCAACATTATATTAATACCTGAACAAACGCGAATCGAATATATGTGCACACATACGTATTTGCTGCGCACTGTTTGCCGATCTTTTTCGATCGACAAGTAGAGTGCGCGCAAATTTTCAGATATATGTGTAGCATTTTTTATATCTCGTTTGCCACTAGTCATGTGACACCGTTGCAATGACCGCGCATACTAGATACAGTTTAAAGAAAACAACGTTATACGATGGTAAATAAAACATACATAACGCGCTGATGCCACAGCGTGACAGTCAGCAGAGTCTGGTGCTTTGCACGATATAAACACACAACTTCGTTGCACAAATTCCGGTGCGCAAACTATCTGTCGTTTGTGTTGATTTGTTGAAAAATACATTGTAGATCAAGTTTTGTTTGTTTTTTTTTTTTTTTTTTTTTTTTTTTAATTGTGCAACTTTTACGACGGGGAAAGTAAAGCTCCTCTTGAAAAAATTAAAACAAATTTGCGAAACAAATGTTTTCACGAACTTCACCAGAGGACTTGATTCGTTTTTTGTTTTCGAAAATATATATGAACTTGTTTTTAATTCCTGTAATTAAATATTTTTGCGTAGCTTGTTCCAATTATATAAAATTGCTCCCCGGTCCGCTCCGTATATTAATTACTCGTATGCGCGTAATGTCTGGATGTGCTATACCTACCTACCTACCGTTTTTCATTAGAACTACGTTTGCAAGTCATTCTTTCGTAATTAAAGGCAAGGTATTTCGCCAAGCTGCTTTGTCTAACGTCAGCTGCGATTTATAGGTTTTGGAAATTATAAAAGGTTTTTAAAACAATTATAAATTATCATCTTTCACAATGAGTGCGTTTGGTGTGTTTACGATAGATATAATACTTTTCAAAAAATTGCGTTGATATTAGAACGAAAATCCGCGAAAGATTTACGTTTGCCCTTTGACGCGGGAGTTGCTTCATCTTTCGCCCTAAGAAATCTTTATCCCAGCAAGGTGCTTTTAAATCCGTCGCTAAATCCGCCGCGCTGCACGCCGCGCGCGTCGCGGCTGTAATAATTAAAATATTATTTCACGATAAAAAAAAGAGGGAGAGGAAAAAATGGAGCGATAAGCGTAACGAGCCCATCGCGTCGACGTAAAAGCGTTTCCATTTAATTACAATCGATCGATCCCTGCAAGGGATCGCCTTCGGCATCGGCACGCGGGACGAAGAGGATCAGGGGAGCGGTTTTATCGGCGGTCAGCCACGGCGGTTCGTACATCGGCGTTAAAACCACCACTCAAATTTGCAGAACTTTTTATTTGTCCCTCCCGTACCTCGCGCACGTCTGTCCCGGTCTCTTAGCGATCTTTTCGAAGGAGCTTAAAATTTCAGAGTGCTTTTCTTCCTGTCTTCCGTCTTCTTTTCTCCTTCTCGTCGACCTGGCTCTTTCTTTCACGTCATTTGATTAAGAGATTTTTTTCATTCGGGCTTTCGGTGGATTTTCGTGCTTTCCGCAAAGAGGAGAAGGGAAGCAACCAGCAGAAAATGTTTGATCTACTTGATGCAGTGCCTTTAACCGCCTCTCCAGATCCTTCGTTTCTCTTTTCAAGCGCCTGCCTGACCTCCATCCACCTCCTCCTTGGTGGTTCGGATTTCGGTCTTACCGGCATTCTCTTCGCCCGTCTCGTGACTTACCTTTGCGTTTCGTTTGCGTGAATAAACGTGAACGGTCGCGGTCCGCTCTTTAGAGACCAGCAGCAAAGAGATCGAATTTTGCCTCGTGGAAAAGGATTTTTAATCGTATAAAAGCTCGCGATACATTCGCGTAAAATTACTTGCGAGAAAAATATTTTTATTTATCTTCATGGTTCGATTTTATTTTTTCAAAGCTTGAATTTTTACAAAATTATATCATATTTGACAGTTAAAGCTCTTTTTTTTATGATACAATCGGCATTAATATATAAAAACCAGAAAAGTTTTGCATTGCGAAGCAGTGGACTCAAAATAACAAAAGCCGCGGATTTCTATGTTCGCGCGATTGCGTCCCGGTTTTGGTCGTCGTTCTAGCGGCTCTCCCCGCCGCTTCTTGCGAGCGCTCGTTTGTCATTTTTTGAGCAAAGTTCATTGCTTCCCGGACCATCGGACGTGAGTTATAAAAAATGTAAGAAAAAGAGAGAGAAGAGGGACGACGGCAGGAAGAAGGCAAGAGAAACACTTTGAAGCGGAGCGAAACTTTGGAGCTGGCGTTATTGATGTCTTCGGTAGACGTGTGCAAGCGAGAGGGCAAAGTGGGCGGAAGGGTGGTAGGTCGAGGGGTAATCCTGAGAGCAGTCTGAAAGGCCAAATGAGAAATACTTTCCGATCGAGCAGCAGTAGCCCCAAAGACTCTCTCGCCGGCAAGGCTTAAGGGACTTCATATAACTCCCCTGATCCTCGACATCTTAGCTTGCCGGTGAGATTTCGACGCTTTTATTACGTAACTGCCAATTCTTCGTGTCAAAACCTTACCAAATTGTAATCTCTACACTTATGTTTCCGCACAGAAATAATCGACCAATATAAAATTTGACTATAATACGAAAACAATATAACATATATGTTATATTTACCACAAAAAATTAGTAATTAACAAATCTACTAATTTATCTGTATAACAAAGAAATATTGTTTATATACTTCTGCGGTTTATTTATTTATTTTTTTTTTCACGAGAGAGAAAGGGCTCCGTAAAATTTGGTATGCGTCTTTTGCGGGTTAAAATCTCAACCACGGACGTCGTCAAGACGGTAATCGAGAGGCGAAGGGGAAAGAAGAACGGTAGGAAAAAATTAATTACGGGCACACAACGAGCTGTAACGCCATAACGAGTCGGTGTACCGAAGTACACGAGAGCGTCTTGTCGGCGGTAATAGTAAATTAGGCAATAAATAATCGCATTTAAGTGGCAACGTAATTTCAGCTGGTAGTCTTACGAGCCGCCATTAAGGCCATTATTGCGAATCTCTTAATTTGCGAAAAACACTGCCTTCACAGAAGGGAGCGCGCAAGGAAGGGGACCGGAGCGCTTTCAGACGTGCTAAATGAAGCGCCGCGGGGTTGAAACTGTTCGCCGCATGTGTCGGGATATTATTCATTCCGACCAACCGGCTCTTGACCTCCTTTCGCTAGATTATATCGCTTCTCTCTTTTCTTTCTTTTTCACGTTTCTCTCACTTATCCTTCTTTCTCGGCCATTACTATAAACAACTCCGACAATTAATGGCTTATCGCGCTCGCTTGATGCATCATTTTCTCGGCGATATAGCGAGATTGTTTTCTCCAACTTCATCTTTAAAATACCGTGAAAATAATTTATACTCTGTTTCAATTCTTCTTCTCAAATAATTTTAACACACAATTTTATTGATCTGTCTTTATAAACTTTGTGACAAATCTCTCGATCAGATTTGTTCTTTAAGGGAATATTTCACCGATTCTTTACTGATTAATAGAATTTCTCGATAAAGTCTGAGTGGAGAGATTTTAGACATTGATTTTTGCATGTTAGCGCAACATTATTGAAGCAAACAGACACACCAAGTACAACCTCCGCGTTAAGCTTGTCTTGTTCTTCTCTCTTAAAGAGGCGGATATACACTAAGACTCCCTGAGAATACCAAATTTTCAAAGTTGCTTCCCGTTCCAGTCAATGTCTTAAGTCTTACTCCGCTTTGGGTACAGTTCACGTTCTCCACGGCATAATTTTACATCTTTAGACCTGAATATTTAAACGTAAGTCTGCCACTACGTTTGAGGATTCGTGGGTGTGGAGCTGCCCGGGGCTTCGCGTAACTTTTACACGATGTTCCATTGTATGAGAATACCCAAAGATTTCGCGCGGCAACACGAAACCTCCGCGATGCGTAAAACATATGTAGCGCTGTGCTTTCTCTAACAATGGCAACTCGCGCTTCATTACTAAAGCGAGCAGCGAGAAGGGAAAAATTAGACACTCGGTGCTCCCGGCCAGTTTGTCATTTCTCGCGCAGAACTTGGCGTGTAAACTTGCCCAATCTGAAGTTTAATTATACAATGTGTAATCTAGAGATTAGAAAATTGCGAAAAAAATAATACATCTAAAAAAAAAAAAAAAAAAAAAAAAATAAAACCTTCGAGTCGATCAGCAACGAAAGAAATCGCAGGAAACTGAGAGGAACTCCGAAATATTATTTCCTATATTTGCTGCCGGAAAAGCTAACAACTTTTCTTTGTTTTAGTACATTATTTCAAACTCGACTCTTCTTATCTTCAATCTTCATGCGCACGCGCGTGTGTGTGTGTGTGTGTGAGTATTTTGATATTATCTGTCACAGTCTACGTGTTTCGTGCAACTCTTCCCTTCACTCGCGTTTCTCATCCCCTTCTTTCGGCGCCTCTTATCCCCGTTGTGGGGCTGCTACCAACGCAAGCTGTTAATTATGATTAATCATGTCTCGGAAATTAAAGCGATTAATCTTCCTGTTGTTACAGGCTCGAGAGAGCGTGCCTGCGCTTGTCTGCGCGCATGTCCAGCGCTTCTGTTTTCCCTGCAAAAGCGGGAGGGGTGGTTTTCCCAATTAGTTGGACCGCTAATCGGCCCCTTTAAGACTTGCGTCGTTTCACGCTGTGTGTCAGATAACTGCGCTAAGTCGTTCATTATGGCATGTAACTTTCGTCGTTATATGCTCATATTGTTGAAGAAAATGGTTTCTTGCTTCCCCTCGCGATTCTAAACGATACTTAATGTAGTTTTTATATTAGAAAAAAAAAGAATGTATACTTGAATAAATCAGAGAAAAGATTAATAAAACAATAAAGCGCGAAAATCGAGCTACGAAGTGGCTGGAATGGACACGCGTCGTTACGCTTTTGTCGCTGTATCGAGGGGAAGCTAATTGAGCGAAGCTCATGAGCAAGCTCGATAAAGCCATCCCATCAAGCCTGGGAAGCCGCATTATCGAACATCGCTCAAAGCTGCAGCGTTAAAAAACATACTGGATACAGACTGACTGAGGGTTTCTGACGATCGTGTTTCTGATGGGTGTTACGGAAAAAAAAAAAAAAAAAACAAGGATTTTTATTTTTCCATTTTTACGACTCATCTCTCAGTAATGGCTGTTAGGCAGCATTTTGTACACCTCCTCATCGTTTTTCAATCTACACCGAAAGGCAGGGAGAAATCACACACAGGGGGATGGGCGATGTGAACAAAGGTTTCCAACACGAAGGCGGGTTAGTGGTATAAAAAAGCACAAACTATCGCAAATAAATAACCGATGGAGAGTGGTTGAGAGAGGCTGGTTTCTAAGTGCGAAATAGGGGTGCGCGATAGGCGAGAGTGTGAGAAGAACTCAACCGGAGTGGGAGTTGAAATGAATGCGCGGTGCGCGAAATGGGGCGGCTGTTGGTGAATGGAAGTGTCAGTAGTGGAAGCAGAGGGAAAAAGAGAGAGAGGGAGAGAGAGAAAGACAAAGAAAAAGAGAGCAAGAAACCTCCAGTAGGGGTGAGAACGTGAGAGGAAAGGATTTGGTGCGAGTTCGAGAGCGTGAAAATGCGAGGGGCGGCAACCCCTTGTAAAAGAAAAATATATAAACTCGAAAGCCCGATAAAGTCAGTGCCTGCTGTAACAACACAAGCTCCTTCTCTCTTTCACGTCGAATGACGCCTCTTTGTCTCGTTTCCCGTTTCTCTCCTCGCCATTCTCCTCGCGACGACCAGCCGGCGTTTCGTTCGCCTCAAATCCGAGCTCGCGACCAGAAAAATGGAGAAACAGGCTAAAAGCGTCGACCGTAAATCCGTGTCACGTGTGACGGGGACTCGCTTCGTCGCATGCCGCCGCCGCGAGACGCAATATCAGCGAATCGCTCATTTTGCTACAGCTTACGAGTCGATGGAACTGAATTTTACGCGATGGAAAAACTCCATGCGCGCGCGCGCGATGTTATTTTCTGCAATTTCCGCTTACGGGATTTTTGGGATTATTGCGCGTTGGACTTTGCCATTCGCTACTCGCGTTCGATATTGATTGAATCTTGTTAAGTCGCGCTTCGCGATGTCTTAAAACTAAATCGTTCGATGGTGAGTGCTCGATATTCCCCGAGTCGAAAGTAGAACACAGAGCAAAGCTCCGGGATTATTTACTGTGCGCAGATAATTGGTTAAATTTTATTTTATTTTGCAGAAAATACATATAGACGCTGCAAACTATTAGCATAATAATTATAGATGTAAATAATTTCCATGCGCAAGTAGTACTAAAATCATGCAATATGATTAAAACGAACAAATATTTTATAAACAATATTGATAAATAATATGATAGGGAAGGTAACTAGAAGTAGACGTTTGTTTGACGACTTTTTTAACGGTTTGATTATCGTGTAATTAACGCCGACGCACGTCAATGATGAAAGTTACGCGCGTGAGAAATACTCATCTCTGCCTCGACCAAGACGCTCGATGGTCATCTCGAGACAGTGTAATGGGTTAAACCTCTTTGCGCGCGCGTCTGCACAGTTGTAACTACGTTTACACGACCCACTTACACCGTCTTACTGACACCGGTTTAGAAACACAACGCGCGGGGTGTTAAATGTCGCGTAAATGTTTCGTGCCGATGTTACGACACCGGTTTACGCTTAAATCCGTCGGAGAACATGTTAAGCCTTAAAGACAACGTTCCGGCAGCACGTAATACTCCCAACGAAATTTGTCGGTGCTGCCGATCTCACATATCGCGCATATGATTGCGACGAAAACAATGGCTTTTCAACTAGAAACTCGAGCTCCTAATTTGGTGTGTAACACAATTTTGCCAAATGTGTTTTCAAAAGAATTGTAACAACATACTTTTTAGTCAATATGTATTTTCAATACATTTTTTAAAGCAACACAATGATTGCAAACAAAATAGTAATTAGAATTTACTTTCGGAGACAAAAAAAAACATAATAAAATTATGTCAATTTCGAGCAATCTTTGGTAGTTTTGGAACATTCTGTAGCCGTCAATAGCGATCGAGTGTATGTACGCGCGTTATGTGTGGTTGTCGAACTATATTTATCTGGCACAATCGTTTTGTCGAAAATCTGTTCGAACCTGCCGGGAAACGTATTTACCGCAACAGAACGAGACGCCGCCTCAGTGCCGCGACAAAGTCGTTCAATCAGGCGTCGTCTCAGGGACGAGGTAGAAGAAGAAAAAAGAGAGAAAGACGCTGAGGATTGAAAGATAAAGAGAGAAAAGCAGCACGAGAGGATCGCGAAGGTGTAAGCAAGAACGACAACAACTCGCAAGAATGGCGACGGTAAGGCGATGTTGCACAAAACTCAAGGAGGCCGCCGATAAAGTCCGCGACTGCCCGGTTACATTCACTTCGCTTCGCCCGTCGCCATATATTCTTCATCCGGATTTTTTTTCCCTCGTCTCGCAGTTCACCTCCTCCTTATCTCGCTCGCTTCGTTCGAGCTTTTCCTTTGAGAGTCGGACCGGAAGCTGTTTCGCCAGGCGAGTCACGCGCAAATGACTAAATAGCAGAAGCGGACCGTGCGTGCTACGGATACGGTAAAACGCACACAGAGAAAGAATGTTTCAGAATAATACTAAAACATTTCTGTTTAGAAAGAAAAGTAACACGCGTAATTAAGCGGACGTAAGTAGTAAATGTTGAGAGAAATAGAAAGAAAGCAAAAGTGTTTTTAAATATTTTTATTTGTCACGCGCGTGTTGTCACAAAAGTTTTTTAAGTTATGTATTTAATCACAGAATATATATTTTTTGTTGTTTTTTTTATTGTGTTATTTATGTTTTATTTTCATCCACCGTAGACACATATTTTAAAAGCTTCAAAAATTTTATTAGACCCAAAATAAAGTCTCCGTGTGTCATTTCGAAATGATTATAAGAATTTTTTTTGAAATGATTCTACAAAATATTTCGATGTTACATTCCGAAACATTCTGTACGTGCAAACTCGAATGCATGTGCGCGAGTTCAAAGAAACACGTGCGTCAAGCGCGCGTGGTACATACACACATTCACCGACTAACACATTTGCACGTATACGTGCTCCTCTTGCACCTTCCGCGCAGTGTCCCAGGTAATGGATGTAGGGAAACAAAAGGGCCGGTACGTGTAAGGAAGAATAGCCACGCGCGGCGCGCTGCGGCGGCATATCAATTCAAGTGGTAACGCCTCGGCAATGGTCAGCCGTAGCGACTTCATGCTTGTGTTTTAACTTATCGTATCGCGACGCGGCGATAACGTGATGTTGATTGTATCATTGACAGAAATCTCATGCGCTTTTGTTTCTGTACATCGCAAAGAACGCTTTTTAGAAATTTCGAAAATTAAAGCAGGAATTATTATTGCCTCGTCATTATTACCAACTATTACGTGCGGAGATAAATTGTTGAATTGTATACAATTATTTTACGCGGCCTCTCTCTCTCTCTCTCTCTCTCTTTCTCGCGACCATCGGGATTGTTTTGCAAACTTTGTCAAGACTGATATTGCAAAATGCATTTCGAGATCTTCGAGACATAGATAAAGTCGTTAAATCGTAGTGAGAGGGAGCACGACTAGTTCATTAATTTTAGCGAAACAATGTAGGAATAACAATAGAGGAGAGTGTTGCAATCGCGGGCACAAGGAGATATCTCAGTTAAAGCGTATCTTCTATTACGCAACACAGCGTTAATCTGCGAGATTGCTCTCGTCATTTGAGTCTATAAGTTTTGTAATCACTTAATTTATTATTTATCAAACAAAATTGTTAAATAGAAAACTTGTGCGGCAAGAAATTATTATCACCTTTTCATTTGAAGTTATAAATTATAACGAACGTGTATATAAACTTTCTTTTTCTCTCTCTTTTTCTCTCTCTCTCTCTCTCTCTCACTTTAATTATAATAGCTCGCACGTATACCTGTTCAATGGTAAAACGATTTAATAGACGTAATAGCCGAGGTGGAATTTTGCGGCAGATACGGGATGAAATTTACATCATATCGTTAGTAAATAATCGACTGTAGTCCGATTTGGAATATACATTTCCGAATATCTTCACGTCGCGTGTTGCTTTATGTATAGAAGAAGCTGCCGTTCTCTCTAAGGCCATTCACCGATCTGTTATCAATAATATTGAACATGAAACTTCGCTATTTGAAAGAGAGATATAATCCGTCTTTGCGAACTGTGTTTCGTGGGGCATCTCATTACGTCTTCATCATACACGATCATTCATCATAACTTGCAAGTTCTGTTAGTAAAGGCTTAGTGTTGCAAGAGAGATGCAAGAGAGAGAGAGAGAGAGAGAGAGAGAGAGAGAGAGAGAGAGAGAGAGAGAGAGAGAGAGAAAAACGTATATCACGTTTGAGATAAAATATCTAATACTAGTAATTTTTTGTAATTCTTTTAAATGTTAAGAGTTTTCTGATTGATCTTTATTTCCGCCTTTGTAAAAACCATCTATTATTAAACTCAATATTATCTACGATATAAGGTTGCTCTTGGAACATCTTGCATATAGATGTTCGCAAATAAATTGCCGCGAGAAAAGAATACATCGCTTCTCACGAGATGTCTAACGTAATACACATTGAGTAGAACTTGGACAAGTGAGAATTTTTACGAAGTGTGAAAATATGGTCCGCGTACGTCGATCGGCAGCAAGCCGTAAATAAGAGATACATCCTATATATCAGCCGGTCATGTACATAAAATATCCGTAAGCAGCGGGAATATACACACGGAGGTGGAATTTGATCGGACCATAACTCTCGCTATCAAATATTCATTCACCATTGACTAATAGATGCGGCGGTGCCTGTCGGATCGCTAGCGTTCTAACGGCAGAACGCGCAAAATGCACTCCTAAATATATACGAGAGAGCACGTGCATATGCACATCGTCGCAATGACCGATGCGCATAACATGCCGTATTAGTGAAAATTGAGAAGGAAGTGAAAATTGAGAAATTCGTGCGGTCACTTTCCTATTTGCATAATTTATATACGTGTATGATAAAAACAATGATTCTTTATCGCATCTAATTTTGCGATTTTTTGTGTTTTAATATTGTGTAATTGTGTATTATTTATATAATAGCATTGTCAACAAATTTACCATAATTAAGACCTTGCTTGAACCCACTAAACGGAACTCTTTTTACGATCCGTACGGCAGGAGCTATATCGTTCTAATAAAACGGCAGCTTCATTTCTACCTTTACGGATCTCTTCGGAAATCGCTTTCGGATAAAGAATCGAGTGAAACATACTCGGACCGTTGCGCCGGATATTGCGGACAAAGTCGATATCTCAGTATGAGGCAAGCAAAGTCGATTCCATCTCTTTATCCCTTTATTGACATCCAGAGAATGCGCTGTGTGCTGCATCAGTTTGGGTTAATACCTAGTCTCCAAACATAATCCCGACTCATCATCTACTGTCGTGCATTTACATCGAAATGTGGTTGACGTTATCTCTTGTGATCATTTTCTCTTCTTCCATTTATCCGTAACAATAAAAAAAACCACTCTTCGCTCTTTCTCTCCTTCTCCCTCTTTCTCTCCCTTTTTCTGCATTTGACAGAAAGTATAGAAAAATACTCCAGACAATATATATGTTTGTTATGTTTCTTCTCTTGCTAAAAGTTTGTATAAAATTTAGAAAAAATGTAGCACATTGCAATCTTGACTCAAAAAATCAAACAATTACGCGTTCTCAAGATTCATTATCGGAGAGAAACTCTCTTTTTTTGCAAATTATCTCGTTTAATTTAAACGACGATTGATGCTTTCAATGTTTTACTACCCGCTCGCATACCTGCGCCAATTTAGCGACGAGGTTATATCAATGCACGCGATAATCATTTCATTTCGATGCTGCCGCCAACCGATACGATCCCCGCGAGAGAGAAAGAGAGAGAAGCGGCAATGGCCGCTTCGCGTTTCCTTTTTTATCAATCACTCTTTTACTCGATGATCGTTGCGCTATCGGTTTTCCCAACGGTGGTCGAGGGCTATCGGCGACACCCATTTACTAGCCACCGTCCGATGATGCACGGAGTGTTGGAAATACTTTTTTTTTTTTTTTTTTTTAT
>QVOA01022136.1:0-27103 GCA_014825685.1 Pseudomyrmex cubaensis
TTTCCTAAAATATATCTGTATAATTGCACATTACAATTTTAATGCAAGATTTCGTCATATAATTTTGTAAATGGTGTCCTATCAGGGATAAGTATCACATACGGGATTTTCAGTTTATTGCATATAGTGACACTTGGAAAGTCATGTTCTTTATGGTCACCAAATATTAAAAAACAATCTTCATAAAAAAAGGTAAAAATTTGAAACCAAAAGAGTTTCTTAATTAGGGAAATAAATGAATTTGTAAACCTTTAAACTGCTCTCCTCTAAAATTTGCGTTTTTGGAGTTACGGGATTATACATAGGGAGTGACGATATATTCTCTATTCTATTTTTCATTTTGCATTTATTTTTCCATCTGCACGATGGAAACATATATATGTTTTTTTTCAATGAGCTACATATACAATGAAAAGAATATATAAAAATGTTCTCATTAAAGTATCTTCAACTCTTATTCACAGACGTACTCGTACTTCAAGATTTTAAGGAGACTCTATCTCTCAATCTGACGGGATTCCAGGACATAGATTTTTTTTCCACAAAAGATGAAGATCAGCTATCCTGGTTTGCTCTCAATTCCTCGAACATACTGCTCTTCCAGTTAATTGTGCGTAATAATAATTATGTACCGTGTTCGTATATACGATACGCTAATATTTTACGCGCTCGAATAAATTATGTGTTTTAAATATCATCGTAAAAATATAAACTATGCATTTTTTTTTATACAGAACAATGAACCGTATCTTTTGGGAACGTATTCGCAGTCCGATGGGAAACGGATAATAGTGAATAATTACGGGCCAGGTACGCTCGTAATCGCGCAAAAGAACAACGACGTCATTGTCATCCTGCATTGCAACAGAAATGAAACCGGAGATTACGAGTTGCAATTTAAGCAAGAGTTCGAAATTGCCGGAGTTACGCACATGAACACGTGGCTCTGTATGAATCAACTATATCTGGCGATCGCTTCGAAAACGAATATCTTCGTATACGCCTGGCTCGGGGAGCACTTCGACATAATCGACACCATACCTTTCGGAGCGAGAAAAGTCTTGCCTTTTCAGAACAAGAGTTTCATGCACATTGTGGCTGTCGGTTTTCTAACGAAAATATTTCGATTTTCCGTGCGCTCGAATAAATTCGTAGAAACGCAAAGATTGCGTTACGCTGAAGACGTCGATTCGTTTTACTTCAAGGAGAGTCACTTCGAGGAGCGGTTTCTAGTTCTGACCGGCAACGATTCAACAATCTTGTACAAAGAGATGCACGATCGCTTCGTACCGTTTCAAAGAGTCGCTCCAGCGAGACACGTTCATTCCCTAACGATGGCGAACACTGTCGTTCTTTTTCTTGCCGATGAAAACGCCACGACAATTTATCAGTACAACGGTTGGAGATTTTTCTTTTTAAGATTGCGCACCGAACTGTTCGACATCAGTCAAATTCATCGAATTCGCACGTACGGCGAAGACGTTTTGATACAAAGTCAGGACGGAGAATTGAAGTTCCTGAAACCTATTTGGGACGCGAAGAAAACATGGAGATCGACGCAGAACGAAATCGACACTTGGTGTTCCGAGACCTTGAACAAAATATCTCCGAAAACCTTTAGGAACGTCTCGAATTCTTCAAAGAATCTTGTAATGCAGAATGCATATATCGATCGGCTTCGTGTTCAGAATGTAAGCTATTGTAGGAGTGTCAATCTGTTGTCTTACTTTACCATATCTTTCTTAAATTTCTTATCACAAGACAATACAAAAATATTTTTATTTCGTGTGTGTGTGTGCAAATAACGAACATTTCGCTTACAGATAAACGGACACAATACAGAGGAATTGGTCCGGTTAACACGGCAATACAGAACCACAATTGAGAAATTAAATCTCATCGAAAGTCGTTTCGCGCAAGAAATTAAAATTGATGAAAATCCCGAATCTATAATTATACGCGGCAAACTCAAAGTCAAATGCAAGGGAAATTGTTACGTTAATCGCTTAATTACGGAGAGTAAAATTAAATACGAGACTGGAAAAGCCGAAAAATTTGTCAATAAGATGTTCAATAATTTGAAAGTTAACACAATAAATAATAACTGGAAATGTCCTATTCCGAATATCAACGTAGACGATATATTTGTGAAAGGATCCGTTAACGGAATATCGATGCAACAATTACAGAAAGAAACGTTAAGGATTTCGGGCGATCAAAATGTTTCAGGTAACTTCTCTCGAGAAAAAGTCCATCTTGGACAAAAATATTATAATATAAAAAATATATAAATTTAAAAAATATAAATAACAAAAAATATCTAGTTTTATTTAATTATATAATCATACATATAGGAGATCGTTTAAAATCATCTCATATGTAATTAAATAGAATTATTGATATAAAAAACTTCAAATATGGAGCGTTACTTTTTTCGCACAGTTTTAAAGCGTGTTGTAATTAATGTGTGAATTTTAGGCAAACACATCTTCACCAGTTTATACGCAACGAACGTTTCAATACCGTTAAATATCATGACGAAGAGCAACAAGAAGCAGGTAGTGAGAATACAGGAGGCGAGAGTAAAAGAGTTGCATTTGACTAATGACGATTTCTTCTTGCCTCTAAACGGTTCCACAATTGTAATGAATTATTCAATAACCGCTCCGAAAGTACGAGTCACAAGAACGATCGATTTGCGAGCTGGAATAAAGGGCGAAGGGCGTAAAAAGCTGGAACCCGTCAAGGATATTTTCACGTTCTTAACGTTATCCGGCGATCGATTTCTGCAAAATGTGACGTTCACCAACATCGCCGAAGTTAAAGACGTTGTCAGGGCACACGACGGACGATCGCTGAAAGACATTGTGGAAAATGTCATACCGTTAGACTCTGATGTTCCGACGCATTTGACATTATCCGCCAACAAAACAGTATGTAACAAATTATATATTTTAACAAGAACTTTACATGCCGCGTGTCACTAGGTATATGTGCGCGTAATCGTTTCGAATTAATATTACATTTTTACTTTCAGTCGTGGAGCAACGTAACTTTGTCGAGCTACGATAAGACCTGGGTGACGAAGAATTCATCTGAGACCGTCGTTATTTCTGGCGCGAAATCCGCGCACAATATTGTATTGACGAACACCACCTACGCGAATCTTCCTCTTCCGAGGTATGAAAAGTCTCCTCTAAGATTGCTATGGATATTTCTCAAAAAAGTATCAAAAAAGTCAAACGTGTGTGTGTAAAACAAACGTGACAAACACATCTATTTCGCACAGATTGACGATTCCTTTGTGTGCTGTGGAAGTTATCACTCCGGAAATTACGACCTTTTCAATAACACTGGACAGCTTGAAAGTGAAAAATTTAAACGTTTCGCACATTCGTGGAGCCTACAATTTGAATACGATCGTTTCCGAATCGGTATCGACTTGGGACGACGTTGATTTTTCAACGAAGCTACTCACCGGACGCGTTGTCGTAAAGAATATTTCGACAGCGAAGATTGGAGGAATGGATCAAATAGGTAAAAACAATTAAATTCAACATGATTTTTTTCACACGTGATACTCATAGCAATTTGTGTTCGCGTAGACTTCAGCTCGATCCGAATATACGAATGGTTAGATGGAAATCGTCTCAAAGGGCCTTTGAACATTGAGAAGCTTTCTGTGAACAACCTCGAAACGCCGGCCTATCTAAATCTTTCTCTACCCACGAGAGTAAGAAACGTGGTTGTAAACGCAGACAGCGATATCGAAAAGATCAACAACGTAAACGTACAACTCTTTATGGAAAATGTAGCGAAAGTGAACGATACGATATCTTTGGAACATACGACATTCAGTGAGTCACGCGTTTTATTTCGTCTCTTAGTTTAGAAAACAAATTAATCTCCGTAATTTGTGTTTCTATTTTTTTTTTGCAGCTAATGGTTTTGCATCGAACTATGTAAATGCTCTCCGATCTACATTAAATTTCTCTTATTTCGATACGCCTTTACATTTGCGCTCTAAACGAATTTCCACAACTTTAGAAACGAGTGCGATAAACGTGCCTACGACTTATTATCTCACGAGCGACGTTCCGTCGACATTTATTATACAAGGTACAATGAACGAGGAACACACTGTGTGTTAAGTATACTTTAAGACAAAGACGTAATCTGTTTTATTTTTAGGCTCGGCTAGATTTTTAAAGGAACCAATTGTGAAGAAAATAAATAATATAAATCTCAAACAATTATCTGAAAATTTATGGATGGCGGATCGGGATACCGTTCTATCTGGTAGCAATATTTATGCTAAAAATATGAGTTTAAGAGGAACCGTAATGATATCCGACAGAATCGTAAGGACAATGAAAAGAAATTGTGATTTAAGAAAGATATATGTAACATAACAATTCGACACTAAAGAACATTCTTTTCTTACAGCATTCTGCAAATTCGTTGTTTGTGAAAATGTGGCTGAACTTGTCAGGCAGATTATTGAGTAAAACAAGAAAACAACACATTGCTACAGTCTCGTCGTTCAAAAATGTTGAAGTGCCCTCTGTTATTGCCGCGAACAATTCACGTCTCCAATCTTTGGATTTAGACTTAAATGATTTACTGACTAACTCCTTGATGAGGAACAAAAGTTGTGCTGCGCAAATTGTGAATGGTTCTTGGCGTTTTGAAGAATTGGAGATAAGTAAGTAGAAAAGTAATATATTTTTTTCTGTTTAAAAATCGACAAAAAAATAAGAACAATAATAAAAGAATAATAATTTTTTTTTCTTTAGATAGTTTAGATAGTATTCGTTGGAATGGAAGATTTAATGACTTGGACTTAAATACGGATGTCGTTAGACGCGATGCGACATACAACGTTGTTACCGGAAAGAAGACAATTTCAGGTCTGACGGTTAAAGATCTTTGGTCATTAAATACCAAATTTTCGGACTTGGTTCGCAATAGTCTAAGTCAAAAATGTGATAATAAGCGAGCTGTGATCAAAGGTCAGAAAACCTTTGTCGACATCACTTTGAATAACTTGAGGTAATCAGTAATATTAACGAAAAACAATTTTCTTATTTTGAACATAATTAAAAACTTGAATTCTCTTTGTCAGTGTCAAAGGAGCGATTATGGATCGAAAAGTCGAAGACATGTTATTAAATTCCGGGAACCAGACAATGTTCGGTATCCAGAGAATACGCGGCCAGCTTAACGCACCGGCTCTTGTTACCCAGAGCACTGTGAACGACGTGGATCTGTCCGAGCTAATAAACACTCAAGTGAAGAAACATACAGCGGCGCAAACAATAGAAGGCAAACTCGATTTCAGAAACGATCTTGAGATTTTTGGAAATGTCACAATCGACAAACTCTACGAAGAAATAAATTTAAAAAATATCAGCAGTCAAGATAAATTCGATGTTGTCTTAAACAGAACAACGCAAATTATAAAGATCACGGAAGACGTGAAAGCTGCGCTACAAAGTGAGTCACATTAATGTAATGAAACAGTAACGTCGATGACGTGTAGGAGAAGAGATTTATTTAAAATGTCTTTTACCTGTTTTTTTTTTTTTAATATAGATCGTGCAACTTACGTGAATAAATTTGAAACGGTTGATGAGAACACATTCGAAGGTATCTTTAACGCTTCTAAATCTGTCACCGAGATTGTGACAGATTATAACAGCACGTGTCTCGAGTCAAATAACAATTCTTCACATTGCAACGATATTAAATTATCGAACATTCTCGTCGGCATGAATGCCGGCGTGCTTACGAAGGAGTTCGTACTGTTAAATAACACGATGTTTGTAACAGTATCGTCGGATTTCGTCTCGATTTCTTCGTACAACGATACTGAAGACCGAGTCGATCAGAAAATACGTAAATGTCTCTTAATGTTAATTTTTTTTTACTTACGTAGCAGCGCGAGTTACACTTGTAATCGTAAAATTATTGATCGACAGGATTGCACGTTCCCGACATACTTGAGGCGTCTGTGGAATCGGTTGGCAATTCGCTGTGGATTATTCTGCGTTTGGCGGAACAAACTTTAATACTGCGTTATCAGACATGGAACGAACTCGAACAATACGCTCTGCCAGGCTCGGACGTATTCGTGATCAGTAAAACACCGAACGATCAACATCTGCTGATACGATCTGACGGTATGTGGAGTTTCGAAGGAGCTTTTCGTCCCGAACACATCTTTAAAGTGCCTTTGAACGGAGAAATACAGGTTTTCGCTCGTCGCGCTGATTATTACGTTAAAGCGACAACTGAAAACAGTACGGTTGTTTTGAAAGTGCGGTACGTAGGTAATTAAAATATTTCAAGCGTTTTTTTATCACCAAGCTCATACATTGAAAATGTAGTAGTGCTTGTATTTATCCTCGCTCGTAAACAAAAAAGTTACGAGAGAAAAATTTGAATAAATGTGCGTGTATTAATTGTGTATCATGTTATATAATTGCTGCAAAAAATATATATTGAAATGCACAATGAATCAACTTATTTCCAAGCCTTTACGTTTTTGTATTAGATGAGAAAAAGGAAGCATAAATTACGTAGGCGGAAAAGCGTTATTTTGAAGCTGACCTCCGATTGCCATAGTGGTCGACACTGTTATCTGCGAAAAAATTGAACAAGTTTCATCAATCCTTTTGTTTTACATCTCGCGAACTTTGATGTATCACTGACTCCAATATAACACATACTTGTCCGACTTCTTTAAGGACTGTTACTTCGGACTTTTGCGTTCTGTCTTTCACGATTTTGTGATTTGTTTTTTCCTCGCTTTTGAGCCGTTTCTGAAAATCGGAGTCACAAGCAAAATACGCATATTAGGTATGAAAGAGACAAAGCAAAATTCTACGTATCGTTGCATTCAACGCGGGATCGTTAAATTTGTAAAAAATGTCGAAGAAATGACAAGCGTACAGCGCTTTCCATTTGTACGGGCTCCTGCTTCGCAAGTTTCTTTTCCTCGTGCTTCTTTCGCTCCTCGATCGCGTTGTTCAACGCGGTCTGCTCCGGGGGCGTGAGCACCAGAAGACGCGGATCCATAGCGATCCATTCGCTCTGCACTATCTGATCCAATCGCCAGCGTCTATGCACATCCGGTTCGAGCATGCCACTAGCGAGTTTCTTCACGTGTTCGCTCAAATTGTCCACCACTTTACTGCGGAATCTCCATTTGCGCGCTATCTGCAACTCGTACAGGCGTTTCAAGTTGCTCTCGTCGAACGGCATGGCTTTGTTCAACAGTATATAGAGGACTACGCCCAACGACCATATGTCAGACATCTTCGGATTGTACGGATGACCGCGAAGAATTTCCGGTGCCGCGTACGACAGCGAGCCGCAATACGTGTCGCTCAGAACACGCTTACCGCGACTGTCGATCATGTAACGGGCGAAGCCGAAGTCCGTCAGTTTTACATTGTAGTTCGACGTCAAAAGAACGTTCTCACACTTGACATCGCGATGCGCTATTTCCATTTCGTGTAGATATTGCAGACCTGGGAAAGGTCAATTTTTTTGGACCACTGTTTGATGATTCAATAACCGCGATCTCTTTTTACGAGTATCGATACCTAGAGCGAGCTGCCGGAACCACACGCGGGCCTGGCTCTCCGACACCGCACCGTTTCTCAGTATAAATTCGAGCAGATCGCCGTTCTCGGCAAAGCGCATGAATATGAAGTACTTGCTGCGTCGTTGGAAAATGCTGTGCACGTGCACGATGTGCGGATGATTTAGCTTCACTAGAATGTCCAATTCGCGTGGCAGAAACCGCTTGACGAAATCCTTCGGCGCGCTCGCGGTGTCGATAATTTTGCAAGCCAGAGAGTTATTTTGGTTTGTCTCGTCCCGTTTATAATCGGCTAAATATACCTGCGAGGAAAAATTGTTAATTAACAAAAAAAAAAAAAAAAAAAAAAAAAAAAGAAAATTACGAATTTGATTAGTTAAAATACAGACTTTTGCGTAACAACCTTCGCCGAGCTTTCTCACCAGCTTGTAACCCCGGGTTAGCAGTACGGATTCTTCGGACGAGGTTTGATTCAGGTGCGACATGAGATTTGCAGAATGATAGACAACACATTCTAACTATTACGTTACCATAATATCACGTCTGGTCGTTCTCTTGCTTCGTTTCATGTTTAAATATACTTTTGTAAATGTGCGGACAACTCGGTGACCATGTGGGATCACTATTTGTGTATTTTTGATCATGCAAATTACAAAGAGCCTGTGTTTTCTTTTTTTTATTTATTTATTTATAACGAAAAGATATGAAATTTTCTAGAAATAGTTTTTTTTACCTTTAAAATTTTGTAAGATCTACCTAAACGGATGCTTAATCATTTTGACAAGTTGCAAAATGACATTCGAGCCGAGTATCAATAAGTTTATAAATCAGACACGACCGTGTCTATATCGAAATTAATCGAAAACAATAGACTATAGAAAAGCAAAATTTAGAAGAAATTCGTACACACACACAAAAAAAATATTATAAAACATCGTAAAATTATATTGATATATTTTTTTCACAGCTTAAAAACCTTCAGATTCAAATCCGTAATGTATCATAATTCGGGAGCATATTCGATACGTTTGACGATCGCTTTGTACTCCTCTTCCAAGAGCCGATATTCCGTCTCTAATATCTCTTTGCGTTGCTCGTCAGTCGGCAGACCATTATTACCATTGGTATATGTTTTTTTGTCTGCGTTTTTCAATGCGCGTTCTATCTTTAGTTCTTCGTTTTGCTTTCTTTTAAACGGTATATTTAATCTTTTCTTCACGTCTATTCTGTAGGCCCGATATTCTTCTGGATTCAAAACATTTGTCGCGCGTAGACGCAAAATTTCGTACACTATACGCGCTTGTTTCTGGGAATAAAAAATTCACAATTAAAAAAAAACAAGAATAATAATACTAGATACAAAAAAATAGCACTTTATGTAGAAAAAAATACCTTGTTTATTTTTAATTTATCTCTAGCCTCAGCAATCATTTCGTTGCTGAAACCTTCCTTCAAACGTTCTGGCTGAAAACTGGGCAATTTGCTGCAATTCAAAGAATCTACAAAATTTCGTAGTCGTTGAAATACATCGGACGGACTCTCAACTGCAAACAAGAATTCATTTAAAATATTACAATCGTATACAAATAAACATTGTAATTAAACAATTAGTTTTTTTATTACCTGTTATATCTTTAACTTCACTCCTGCCAATGTATTCACGATAAACCGCTTGTAACAAATGTGTACCAAGACTCATTCTTCGAAATAACGGCAAAATTAAAAATTGGGCGATGCGCGGTCGAATGTGTTGCGGATACGCATAATACCGATATACAGTAACAAAACCAACTGTTGCGTATCGAGACACACCTGTAGGTGTGGTGTATTTTTCAAACCTATTTTGTAGAAATTATTTTTGATAAACAATTACAAAGCACATTATACATAATTGTATATAATTAGTTGTTTTTTGAACACCACTTACAAATTAAAATATTGCCATTGATCATCATCAAGATCAATGAAAAGAGCCGCGTCTATATACCAAAGAAGAAATGTCTGAATTCTTTGATGATATTCCTTGAATCCTTTGTAACTCATATCAGCTTTGTAGACTACAAACTGTCTTGTTGTGCCTTTGTCTATAAGTTTTTTTTATAAAATAGTAGAGAGAAAATTGCATTCAATGTAAAAGTGATTTATAATATTCGGACGCTAGGCTTCAAAGAATATCAAAAATACCATCTATTGAGAAAGAATGTATCAATTCTCCGTATGGTACAAATGTGTCATCCTTAGCAAGTGCGTTGATAAAATCGGTTAAACTATAGTGAACATCGGGAGCGAGCTTCTCAGCGAGTTTTGTCAAAACTTCATCTGGTTCAACTCCGTCACACTGCTTGTTTACTTTTTCTGTATATGTCATCCCCAAGTATGTTTCCAAACAACCTGCTGAATAGAACAGCTGTACTTTCAGATTCCGATAACCAAATATTATTTCTCTAAAACACATCATAAGAAGAAAAGAACTTTGTATAAAAATATGCGTGTAAAATTATATTTGTAAACAAAACAAGAGGCATCTTTTTTTTTTTTTACTGGTAACACAACAATTAACAAACCTATCTCCAAACACTTGATAAGTCATTTCTGGTTTGAATACAGCCTCTTTTGAATTCAGGTCATCCAGATCGCGTATTAATCTAAATTCGAGAACCTCATTGCTATTTGATACTAATCTCTTTAAACGTGTTATCGTGTCTTCCATTGTTCTTTAACAGACAAGAAAATAAATTAAACAAATCGACACAGTATATAGGATATACACAACACAAAAATTTTGCTTCAAACAATATTTGATCTTAGTATAGCAGCACAATTTAGTTTAAAATTACGAGGGTTAGAACATTGAAAAAATACCGTTACTTTTTTCAGAATACAAAGATAAACTACCTTGCGTTAAAAGATTTGAACGGTAAGATTAATTACTCAAAATTTTCGATTTTGGCTGTAAAACACCTTCGCGCCAAAATAAGCCACTTCGTGATATGACAAACCGTTGTCGAAGGTTAGGCTCGTACCACAAACGTATAATAGAGTGCGTTCGATTCGAGCCGTTAAAGGCCATCGCACATAAAATTACGTAATAACGTAAGACGTATAGTATTAAGGAAATTGACCAATCAGAATGTATTCTATATTCCCACCGCTTTCGTGCGTGAATTTTTGATTGTAAAGAACTTTGTACTGATCAATGAAATTGCAATCTACTCCCAATCCGTAGTATGATATAAACCTTACATGACCACCAGAATTTTCGGCCGACTATCCAAAATGGAAGAATTCCTATAGTTGTGCGTCGGTGACAATCAGAGTGAGCAGCAGTGAGCAGCATCTATAGAGAACAACGGAACACAGCTTCTGGTTTGTCCTTCTCTCGTTTTTTCTGTCTCTTTCTTTCTCTCTCTCACTCTGCGTTGCGAGAGTAAACAATATTCTAAACGGAAGAAAGATCAGAGAAGAATGCGACTGACATGGGCCGAGGGGAGATATGCATTTTGCCTGCTGATCCTGCAGATAGAACTGACGAATTCACGTACGTCCTGGCGGCTGAACGCGGACAAAGTCGTGAAGACAACCGACTTCGTAAACACGGTCGAGGACGATCCGATTTTTGATATCCTCGCGAGTAGCACGATTACCAGCAATGGCCAGAGCTGGAGCAGAACCGCGACGTCGGAGAAGCACGAGAAAGTGCAGATATACTGCCAGGAGTGTAACGGTTTTGTTGGCCAGGAAAGGTAAGGTTTACTTATTGTTTACCTCGAGGAATCGGATGTATTTGTCAAGTTGTAAAATCAATTTTCATTCGATTTTTATAACTGCGTTTTCCTGCGTCCTACCTTTATTTTATTTTTTTTTGCTGTATGTATATTCCATTGTAGTATAAAATCTTGTCAAATTACATGACGGAATTGTAAGATATTGCTTTAGTGATATTAAATAAAAAAAAACTCCTGTGTTTTCCTGGATCTTTTGTCTGCAACCAAATTCATATCGTTGCAATTCTGCTTGCATTGTTTCATCCAATTACACAAACAAATATTATTTATGTGACATAATTTTCTTTTTCTTTCTGTAGTTAGCGTTTTGTGTGTGGCTTGCTGTTCATTCAGTGTTAAAACAGCCTTATCTTTAGTCCCCTTGGCAGACCACTTTCTCCGTACGAGCTGAAGAATGCACAAAACGTCAGCGAGCCTTTTACCCTGTCTTCGCAAGTGTCAAATGAGCAAGTGACATGCGCTTCCAGTCAACAATGTGACAACATAATATTGGATTGCGGCAAGCCTGTGAACTTTACTTACTATGATAATCTAATCGGTGTGGCGAATAGGAACAAGCATCCGTTGGTGCCAGAGCCTAATGTGGCGCTCATGTTCAAAAAGAACGGCGCCAAAACTGTTGATGTTGATATTGATTTGCTAGAGAAACGTTTGAAGAAGGCAAAGAGAGAGGTATCTATTACAAGATCCTATTAGTTGATTTGTGTTTTGATGCATCTATGTTATCAATACTGTGTGTAACAATTCTGTAGAATCAAATATTGTAACTAACATTCTTTTTTATAGAAATAACTGATTAACTTATTGCAATTTTGTGTGTGCGAATGAATGATTCTTTCCTGAATATTTTCTTCACACTATATAATGAAATAAAATTTTTAAGTAATTGGGATAAATTCTTCACACATGTCATTGGCCCTAATTTTTCTCATGTTTTTTCTTAATTTATGTTTTACAGAAACCAAAATCTGTCCAGCTGTACAATCAGATAGGAAATTTCTGGCGTATAAAAGGCGACGCGCAGAGATCAATTGAGTGCTTTCGCAGAGCACTTGCCGTGTCGCCGCACAATGCAGAAGTGCTCTTGAATCTGGCTAGAGTATTACTGGTACAGCATTATTTGGATGATGCAACATATTTAGCTAGACGATCCTTAGAACTGCAGCCTCCAGATCGCAACGCGTGGGAACAGTACCTTACACTTGGACAAATCTTTAAAGTATGTAGATGACAGTTTAATAGTATTACGGCTGCGTTCGAGGAGCGCGCTATCGACGCGTCATTCTATCTTTGTTTTGCATCTGATGAGCAATAATGATACAATAGCGCAGATAGCGCGCTTCTCGAACGCAGTCCGTGTAGAATCACACGCAATTTTTTGACTTATATTATTTACGCAGGCGTACGGGCACTTTCAAGAGGCAGCTGTACATTTGCGTCACGCGTTAGAATTAAAACCAGATCTCACTGACGCTGCCGATGCGCTAAAAGAAGTAGAGCTACCCGCTGCGAGTATACATATCTACACGTTACTAATTATCATCTGCTTGGTACGTAAATTATTCAAATTCATGTAAAGTTAAATAAGTAAAAAAATGTTCAATGAGTTTTTCTCAAACTCTAAAAAAATAAAATAAATTGCAGTTTTACTTTTATAGGATAAAACTTCTTTTTTTTTTTAAGTTTTGTTTCTGTCAGATTAGTCGCGAGAATTATTGTTATCATACGTTTATCTGTTCTTACAGGGACTAGGTGTGATCTTGGTTGTAGTAAGTAGTCTGGAATGGGACGAGGATTCCACTCTAGTAAGCGGACAGCTGCAGCGTCCGGTACAACGGCATTTTAGTCGTGCCATGGCTATGCGCAGCTTGCGACTCAATGTCGCTCGCAAACGCTGCTGAAAATGTTACTGTGAAAACTCAGTTGTTTATACGTGTGATAGAACCAACTTTTTTCATGCTGCAATTAATTTATCTTCCTCCCTGCAAAAAGGTATTATTTGTAAACGTGATTCATATTGATTCTTGAGATGCACCAACTGTTTATTATGTATCTCCAGAAAAAATATACAACAAAATATATTAAAATTTTATTGCTGCTTTTATTTGAACCTGAACTTTCAAAACAAAAATATCTTAAATTTAACGTTTACTTGATATTTATTTTTATCTGTTTAACATGTTTACAGAAAATAAAAAATATGGAATGTCATACATATATGTCAGCATTATACAATAATTCTCTTTTTAGTTACTATCACATACGATACATTATAACAGTTTTTGCAGTTGCATATACATGGAGATGGAGTGTATATTATATATATATATATGTGTATATACATATATACACATATATATATGTATATATATGTATACATACATATACATACATATTTATGTACATTATAAAAGTAAACTTTATAATTTTTTCATGTATCTGCGCGTATATACATATACATGTATGTATATGTATATCTAAACACTTTGACATACAAAATATCCCAAAGAAAGCTTGAAATAGCAGTAGAATTTTATTTTTAATCTATTTTAATAAAGATTTTATATATATTGTAGAAAATAATATACTCAAAAAATATTATTTATGTATAATTTATATATATATTTTACTTTAAAAGCAAATTATAGTTTTATATACAAATGGTAAAATTATATGTAATTACATGTATAATTTTGAAATATTACACTAATATATTGTTTGCTTTATGTTCGTATCGTTTTTTTTTTTTTTTTTTTTTTTTTTTCACTGCTACTTCGCACTCACTCTGGTAAGTAGAGATAATTCTTATAAATTCATTAAATTATAAAAAAATGAATACATAATAAAGTCGCATCTAAACATTCATTCAACAAGATTCATCACACTCTCAAACAAATATGTTTAACAAAGTGCGTCTCTATATTTTATATTAAAATGCAGATTAACGTAAATATTATATAACATTGTGTACAATTTAATCAACGAGACACCTTCTAATCAACGAGATAGATATAGATAGCATAACATTTTGCTCCTTTTTGCCACGGAGGCAGTCGTTTTCTATTATGTCGATGTGTTTTACACATACTCCTCAAGTATGTGCATGCAAAACATCTTTTCGAGATATGTTATTGTTTAAAAATTGTTTTCGCAAATGTTTCAATCAATTTCAAGCATTTATTTTACGTTTAAAAATAAGAAAACGTATCGCTGTTATTATTATTTGTTTAATAAAGAAATATAATTATTTTCTATTCTTGTTAAATTTATCTTTCTGTAAAAATAATTATTAACAGTAATTCATATCTCAGACTAAAAAAGAAGTACTTAGCTCTGATTGTGAGACAAAATAATGAGCTCAAACTATAGTCTGAAACCTGTGCAGCTTAATTACATATATGGTGTAAATAAAAAGCTTTAAATGTATTAAAATCGAATGAGAATAAACTTTGTGGACATCCAATGTATGAGAAAATTAGGCCTTTTTTTTTACAATATAGGCCTTATATACTATTTACAATAGTGAAATAGAATGTCGAGGCCGAGTTCTATATTTGTTACATTGAATATATATTATCTTTTAATAGATTATTAATCAATAATATATAAAGAGAATGTAACAAAAAAAAAAAACTATTGAGATAGTTAAAAAAACTCAGCAATTATTGGAAATTGAAAAAAGCTTAATTTATATATTGAAAAAGTGAGAGAATATCGCTAAGTTTGATATTATAGAAAACTAATCTGCAAAATCTAAATTCCGTATTTGTTTAATACTTTATTATTTATAACGGAAAAAGATAATATTAAAAATCGTATCCTTATATAAATACCAGACACTCAGTATCAACTATTACGATTTGTCTCACAGATTTGCCTCTAGTGTATTGAACTACTCTGTACAAGACACTAAATACACATCTACCATCAACATTAAATATATAAAAAATTATATTATTTCTAAATACATTGGATTTCCCAAAGCACGTATCCGGAGTACTCGAGAACAATATTTATAAGTACAATACTATATATAGACTGCTGGGTAATCGTAAAACACAACCGGAAAAAGAGAGAGGATATATATGTGTGTGTATGTATGTGTGTGTGTATGTGTGTCACGGATGCTGCGATAATTATATATCACACCCCGCTATATAATATTCGAAATATATATCTGACTCTTTTCATTACTCTCAAAAACTACACATCTTCCCAAAGAGTCATTTTTCTTCTAGTTTATAATTCATTAATTAAATACACAAAATGATTCTAAAATAGAAGGCAATTGTTGTTTATTGGTTTTCATTTTATAATCATTTATAAGCAAGAGGTTGGCAAAAGCGAACCAGATTTGATCTATTTTAGAATCATTATGCATATAAATATGTATAATGTAAATTATATATATATATATATATATATCTGTATATATATATATATATACTGGTATATACATGTTTTCTTCTAAACATTAAAACTGCACCCAACTGGCGTTTGCTACTGTAGGTGTAGGTGCAGGTGCCGATGTTGGCTGAGAAGCACTGGCAAACTCGCCCCATTCTGAATTTGTACCATCCTGATTTTGACCTTGCGGCTTGTGTGCTGGCGAAGAAGTAGGGGTTTTTGCTGGTGGTGGAGCAATCTTGACACCACCCGGTGGAGGTGGCAAACCTCCAGCTGGATTGGTGCGTGGTTTGGACTTAGATGAAACCTCACTACCATCTTTTTTCTTAATAACAAATATATGGATGATTATATAATTTATATATATAATATTTAAAAAAAAGATTTGGTCAAATATTTAACATAATATGCAACCTCTCTCTCTCTCTCTCTTTCATTTTTTCTTCTTTTTCTCTTTAGATTTTTACTCTTCGTGGACTGACTCCCAAAACAGCCTGATTGACTAGGACTGACTAGGTTTATGAGGCCGATGTGACTTTAAAGTTAAACATCTTTGCAAAAAAATCTTTTTTTTTTTTTTCTTTTTTGATTTGGAAGTTTGAACGATTCTGCGTCGATCAAAAAAACAAAATTTCTAATAATCTCTAGTGATTTTGAAGATGTGTTAAAAAAAAAAAAAAAAAAACTAATTTTAACTAGAGACACTGTTTGAAATTTTTGACTGAGAGAGACTTCTATCAGTCCACAAAAGATTAACAGGCATAATTGCTTACAAACATAAATTGATTACTTACGGTAATCTTCATGTTAATTTTGATAGTCTCTCCTTCCTTAAATCTGAGATCCAGCTCCTGCTTTGGCTTGTCCTTCTCTTGTTCAATCTGTTCTTGATTCTTCACCCATTTAAAATGATCTTGAAGAGCGACGTTTAAGTCGAAACTGTCAGATCTGTCCAAGAAGCCAATACCTATGAAGGCCGATCGTCCATTGTCATCCTGAATTCTCAAGACAAAATATCGAGAAGAATCTGTGACAGGTTCCACAGCAATTCCAGGATATTGCTCAATAGGACACTTGGCAAACAGTTCACCTGTAGCCTTGTCCTCCAGCTTTATCATTATGCTTTCTCCTTGTGATACTAAACGCATTCGACCAGTCCACGAAGGTTCCTGCAGGTTCCAATCGGCTGCCCTGCGATAAATTATGACGGATGAAACTATAGGGAGCAATTTTTAAATCGACGTCAAATTATACTTTCGTTCTTCGCTGCACTTGATCAAGTGACACTAGCAATTGTCACTGTTCCCACCAAAATATACAAATTTAATTGCTTATAACATATTGCGAAATGTGGGAAAAGCGTGAAACACTTACCGATAACCCCTGTTGGTTGACCTTGGCGGAATTTTGAATACGAAAACTTCGTGCTTCACCAAAAGGACGCTTTCATATGTTTCCATCGCGCTTGCCGATAATAATAAATCTCGCACAGGAAGCAAGCGCAACAAAACAGTGACAAGCTCTCGCACCGCCTGATAGTGCTTCGTTTGGCCTTTCTGACAAATGTCCGCCGTGATCAGCCGTGATTTGATAACTCTATCTCAAGTCACGCCTCCTATCCCTCACCATGCTTTCCCCCTTCTAACCCCTCTTCGTATCTATAATCATTGTGTGCGTTCGCAGGATCAATTGTGCACAGACTGATTGTGTACATTTAATATCTTTTTTTGTGCATGTGAAAAAAAAAAATGGTGACTCATAAGTGTACGAGAACAAGACAAAAAGTCATAATGACAATTGTCTTATCGACGTGTATCACTCATGCAAATATGCCGTAATGTATATATATACGTATACATACACAATACATGCCGGATGTAACTGTAGTTGTATGACGATAAGAACACGCTTGTATTATCATTGTGCATACATGCATTATAATATACAATTATAATATACACCATTTAGTCGCATAAAAAAATTTACAATTTGGAATATATTACAATAAATGTTTCAAACTTTCAAAGAAATCGACTAGTGTGCGACCGGATCGTCACATATCCGACCTACAATCGCGATCATCAACTTGAGGAAAGCCATTTGTTCGGTAATCGGTATTATTATCAAAAGGTAAGTGTAACACGTGATTTCAATTCTAAGCTGTAGATGACGTACAATTTAATTCTGAAAATCAAGGTTTCTCTCTAATATAAAAAAATACAAAATGTTATTATAAAAAAACATACAGTCTTCCATATCTTCACATTTAAATAAATAAAAATATCTAGCGGAAATTTTGGTGTCACACATCTTGAAATTTAGTATGTATTTCTGAACTGTCAATGTTTCACGATTAGATTTGTATCTTTAAATCTTAAGATTTTTTTTACGTGTGCGTTGCGTAATAAAATAGGGCAAAGGTTGAGAACGTATGTTTGTCACGTTCCCTTTTTAAGATACGAAAGGTATCATCGCGAAGGCGACTTTCCACGCGATACTCGAAAAAAAATCAACATGCCCGAGAATACAAAAGGACCCTTTATAGGTGCTATTGACGAAGGAACAAGTAGCGCGAGATTTTTGGTAAGCACGGACACACACACGAACGCATACAAATGCAGTTACGACAATTGACACTTGCTGAAACACCGAATCAAAGGTTTTTGGTTTGGCAAGAGAAAGACACTCAAATTTTTCTAAAAAAATTTATTTTGCCATTTTTTTCGTTGTGTAAAAACGCTCGAAAACGAATTTAGCACGATTGTAAAATACAAGCAATTGTTGGGAGTGATGACATTTGAGGTTACGAAAACTGTTGTATCGATGGAATGGAACAACATGAGCATGCGCCCTGCGTGACAGACGCGGTAATTTTACGCGCGACATGCCTTCCAATTATGAAATATTACCTGTGCAAAATTGAAAGTCATTTGTTTTTCTTTCAATTGCATCTTTTGCATAACAAACATCGTATGTGCGTTTACGTAAAAAATTACGATGGACACATTTTACATTTACCTTTTTAGATCTACATATGCGATAATCTTTCAGTTTACGTAATGCCAACACGTCTATGACGCGTCGTACTAATGAGAATTTTTCGATTGCTATAATAAAAAAATGTTTCTGCCGACTTTTATATGAATTTTCATCTTTTCCGATGAGTTGAATCAACAATCTTCTATGCACAGGTGTTTGACGTATTACACAGAAAGGTAGTTGCTTCGCATCAAATTGAAATCAAGCAGAAATATCCTCAAGAAGGATGGGTGGAACAAGATCCGAAAGAAATATTGCAAGCGGTCGTAGAGTGTATAAAAGAAACTGTGAAAAAAATGGAAGACATTGGTTTGACGGTCTCGGACATTAAAGCTGTCGGTATCACTAACCAGAGAGAAACAACGGTAGTTTGGGACAAAGAGACCGGAGAGCCATTGCATAATGCAATCGGTACGAAGTGCGAATACTATTTTCCAGACATCTCATTTTTCTATCAAATTTTTTTACAGAGTTTTTGCCACTTTAAAATAATAAGTTAAATATTGATAAGAAAATTGATTAAAATTTTTAGTATGGCACGATATGAGGACAACCACTACCATAGAAAATGTGTTAGACAATGTTCCAAATAAAGCCAGGAACAAGAATTATTTGAAACCCTTGTGCGGTTTACCGATGTCTCCTTATTTTAGCGCTCTCAAGATTCGCTGGTTGATCGATAACGTTTCGCGCGTGAAACAAGCAGTAAACGAAGAGAAATGCGCTTTCGGAACAATCGATACCTGGCTCATTTGGGTGAATAAAAATTTTTTAAATAAATTTCAAAAATATTGAATATATCCTTTCTGTTTTGAGAACAATTTTCTCCTGCTTTCAGAACCTTACAAAGGGCCAGTTGCACATTACGGATGTGTCGAATGCGTCCCGAACGATGCTCATGAACATCGAAACGTTGAAATGGGATCCTTTGTTATGCCGCTTCTTCAATATTCCGCAACATATTCTTCCTGAAATACGCTCCAGTGCGGAGGTTTACGGTTGCATTTCGAATCCTGAAATTCTTGCAGGCATTCCTATAGCAGGTGTAAGTGTACATATTTGTTATTGAAGAAACAAAAAACTGTTTCAAATTATTTACGTTATTTATTTGTGTGTTTAATATACAGTGTGTAGGTGATCAACAGGGAGCTCTTCTTGGTCAGTTATGTTTAAAACCTGGCCAGGCGAAGGCCACATATGGCACAGGATGTTTTTTGCTTTACAATACTGGAAACGTAGTATGTGCAACATTTTCAGAACAGTTGATTTTAATGAATTGGTTAATTAAAGTTACATGTAAAATAAATAAATATATAAATAATAAATAAATAAACAAATAAATATTAATGTTTCGCAGAAAGTCGACTCGACGCATGGTTTGATAACTACTGTTGCTTACAAGATCGCTCGGTCGCCGGCTGTTTATGCTCTCGAAGGATCTGTTGCTGTTGCTGGAGCTGCTCTATCTTGGCTGCGAGATAACATGCAGCTTTTCAACAATATCTCGGACATGCAAGATATGGCGGAGCACGTGAGATGTTCAGGCGACGTATACTTCGTGCCAGCTTTTTCAGGACTTTACGCACCTTATTGGCAACAAGATGCGCGCGGGTATTATTATCAGACTGTTGAAAGTTTTTTTTTATAATTCATAAACGTTTGTATATCATTTCTACTTCAATAAAATTAGAGTGATTTGCGGCATTACTGAGGACACTCAACAATATCATATAATAAGAGCAGCGTTAGAAGCAGTCTGCTTCCAAACGAGAGACATATTAGAGGCGATGGTGAAGGATTCGGGAACAAAACTGACCACCTTGCAAGTTGACGGTGGTATGACGGTAAATAATTTGCTGATGCAATTGCAAGCGGATTTAGTGGGAATAACTGTTGGTAAGCAAAAGTTACACTAATGCGTAACAAAATTGTTATACTGCTATTTTACTCAACAAATAACTGTATGTTATGTAACGCACAGTGAGACCGAATATGGTTGAAACAACAGCATTAGGTGCTGCCATTCTGGCTGGCATTGGTGTGGGCCTGATTGACATAAATGATGTGGATGCATCTCAAATAACTAAATTCTCACCCTCGATTGGTGACGATGGTAAGTTAACACACTTTCCTTGCGCATATTTCGGCCATAATTTTGCTTGTTATTTTAGAGAGAGACCTCAGATATTCAAAGTGGAAAATGGCTGTTGAAAGATCCATGAAGTGGGATTGTTCTACAACGTTGTCAGATAATTAAAACAATTGTAAATACAGTCGAATGTTGCTAAATAAAAATTTTCTAGATAGGACGTGAGCGATATTGTGAAAATTCAAAAATATTTTCATATATATGTTACAAGATTTTATTTTTCTCTTTCTGCGCATGTGCAATTACATGCATGACAAGTGTACGATAGTGTCGCAGCACGAGAGGAGAAGCAAACTTCGCTGAAAGGATTTTTTTCATTTCAGCGAAGTTCACTTCAGTTAAGTTCGACTGTATACATATCTTACAATGCCAATTATAAGATAATTATCTGTGACACACAAAATATAGAAGTTGAAGTATTTGTGATATAATTTTATAATGTTTACATAATATTTAATCCAAGCGTATTTTGATTTTCTTCTTTCCTGTATTTTTTAAATTTTTGATAAATTTATGATAGATATATAAAACCATTTTTTTATGAGACAAAATTAATTACAAAATATTTTACAAATAGAGTATAAAAAAAAAACATTTTATTATTGCAAACACAAAAAGTAAAAGAGTGAACGTCGATTTTGAATTGAGTTTAAAACGAAGTTTAAAGACTAGAGTTGAAATTTATACACCCGCACGTCTCCTCTCCGCGAACGTTTCGAGGACGAGCGGAGATGGATCAATGTTGCGCATGCTGGCGCATGTGAGATAACGGCACGTGAGATGTTACGTTGTGTCATCTCCTTTGCTGATCTTTTCCTCTTTATCGTCGTCTCTGTCAGTAGTCTACGTCTGTTAGACAGAAGTAGTCAGACTTGCGAAGTGGTTGGACGTATTCGAACTCAAGATGAAGGATCTCGACGGATCGTCCCAGCAAAAAAAGCCTACGAAGCTTAGGAATCATGAGGACAAAACGGAAGCGTTTGATTCCTTGCACGTAAAAAATGCCGAGGTGGGTTTAAGCAAATTTTAATATTTAAAAACTTATAATATCTCTTAAAAAAGATAGACATTTTGGCGGTTTTCCTATGATTTTAATGTATTTTTTCAAAAAACCACAAAGCGCGCTCTTCTTTTTTTATTGAGTTTTCTAATTTGATGACATTTCATAACAAACGTACAAAAAGGATAAAATAATGCAAACGGAATAATAACAATGAAACAAATTTTACAGAAAACCCTTTGCACGAATCAAGTTTGTCTCGGTAGCATAATGCAACTGCCGCTTCACGGAAGCGAGCCGCGTACAAAAGAGGAAGTCTTGGTTCACGCAAAAGACTTTTTGGAACAATATTTCACTTCTATTAGAAGGTATAAAACTCTCGCGGTTCTCAATAACAAAGTTTTACAATATACTTTCTTCCGGAACTTTTGTTTTGAAACTTTCATCTTCGCTCGACTCGCAGGTTGAATAGCGATGCTCATCGCGCACGTTGGGAAAGCGTGCAAAAAGAAGTGAATTCAACCGGCACATATCAATTAACAGAAACGGAATTGGTTTTCGGCGCGAAGGTAGCATGGCGAAACGCCGTGCGTTGCATCGGCCGCATACAGTGGTCAAAATTGCAGGTTTGTTTCTCTCATCGCGAAGAAAACCGTCGTTTTTCCATAAAAACTATAATTTATAATATAAATATTTTTGTAAAACAAACATCTCTGCACAGGTTTTCGATTGTCGCTACGTTACAACCACGAGCGGCATGTTCGAGGCTTTGTGCAATCATATCAAATATAGTACAAATAAAGGGAACATCAGGTAAAATTTATTATAAATTACAATGTCCCCACCTCCCTACATACATATTCTGTGTACTTTATTATTATTTATGCGCACAATTTTGTTTTTCTCAGATCCGCGATAACTGTATTTCCACAACGCACCGACGGAAAGCACGATTACAAAGTATGGAATAAGCAATTGCTCATTTATGCGGGATACAAAAATCCAGACGGCACTATTCTCGGCGATCCCGCTAACGTAGAATTTACCGAGGTCAGGAAAGATTTTTTTACGCGTATAAATTAATTTAAAAAAATTAATTTTCGAGATTATTCTTTTGTGTTTTTGTTTACGTTAATTTAGAACTTATGTTTATAAGTCGTGTGTAGTTTGTTTTTTTTTTGTTTTTACATGTATTTGGAATAATTTAATCGATTCAGATTTTTGTCTCAACAGATTTGCATGAAATTAGGATGGAAAGCGCCACGGACCAGATTTGACATATTACCATTGGTTTTATCCGCCAATGGACATGATCCGGATTATTTTGACATTCCAAAAGATTTGGTACTAGAGGTGCCTCTTAGTCATCCCACGTAAGTTTTTATTTTTTACATAATATTTTTTTACATAAAATTGTCTAATTCGAAAGATTACACCCCAAACATAACTTCCATTAGACGTCCATTGAACGTTAAAAAGCTCTCTGCTATATCCAAAATGTCTAATGAAATCCATGTCTAATGAGGTTTTTGTTCTGTGTGGGACGTTATGTAACACCCGTATATAATTATGAAATATCTTAATATATATATGCAATATAAACACATTTAATAAGTATTTAAACAACAGGTATGATTGGTTCGAAAAACTGGATCTCAAGTGGTACGCTATTCCGGCCGTATCTGCAATGGTTTTTGATTGCGGTGGCTTGGTGTTTACCGCGGCGCCTTTCAACGGCTGGTATATGAGCACCGAGATTGGTTCCCGAGATTTGTGTGACGCAAGCCGATATAACATGCTTGAAACAATAGCGACAAATATGGGTCTGGACACAAGAACGCCGACATCGTTATGGAAAGACAAAGCGATGGTAGAAGCTAATGTCGCGGTACTCCACAGTTTTCAAATAAAGAACGTGACGATCGTAGATCATCACACCGCTAGCGAATCTTTCATGAAACATTATGAGAATGAAATGCGTCTGCGAAACGGCTGTCCCGCTGATTGGCTGTGGATTGTGCCACCGATATCCGGATCCGCGACGCCGGTGTTTCATCAAGAAATGGCGCTTTATCATTTAAAGCCGTCTTATGACGCTCAAGATCCGGCGTGGAAAACCCACGTGTGGAAAAAAGGACGCGATAAAAAATCAACGACAAAGAAGCCGAGACGGAAGTTTCACTTCAAGCAAATTGCGAGAGCCGTTAAATTTACGTCCAAATTATTTGGACGTGCGTTATCGCGACGTATAAAAGCGACCGTGTTATTTGCCACGGAAACCGGAACGTCCCAAATGTACGCGGAAAAATTAAACGAATTATTAGGCCACGCTTTTCATTCCCAAGTACTTTGCATGGCGGATTATGATATTAGCAACATAGAACACGAGGCTCTGCTGATGGTGGTGACGTCTACGTTTGGAAATGGCGATCCACCGGAAAATGGAGAGGCCTTCGCGCAAAATCTGTACGCGATGAAAATGAATGATACAAACAGCGAGGATAAAATTAATTTGGCGACTTCCAAATCATTTATTAAAGCTAATAGTCAAACGGAAGTAAGCGGATCGAAGAAGTTGGATAGATTGGATTCCTTGCGCGGTTCTACAACAGACTCGCAGGCCGAAGACACATTTGGACCTCTCAGCAATGTCCGATTCGCTGTATTCGCATTGGGTTCGTCCGCTTATCCGAACTTTTGCGCGTTTGGTCGTTATGTCGACAACTTGTTGGGCGAATTGGGCGGAGAGCGGCTGGCGCGTTTAGCCCAGGGAGACGAGATGTGCGGACAGGAGCAAGCTTTTCGAAAATGGGCCGCTGACATTTTTGCGATCGCATGCGAAACTTTCTGTTTGGATGATGACGACACGTTGCTGGAGATGGCTTTGTCCTTAGGTTCCGAAGCTTTATCTCCATCGACGGTTCGTTTCATAGAAGCCGATTCTCAACCGATCACCAAAGCGTTGATCAAATTGCACAACAAAAACGTAACGATGTGCAACATGCTTCGCAAGACCAATTTAAGCGGCGACAAGTCCAGCAGCACAACATTGCTCCTGGAACTAGGCGCCATAGAGGGCAAGGACATCCCTTACAAACCGGGAGATCATTTAGGCGTATTTGCGTGTAATCGAGCTGAACTTGTGGACAAGATCCTGCAACGTGTGCAGTCTCCTTTCGATCCCGATAAACCGGTCGAATTGCAATTGCAGAAGCAAGCGCACACTCCTAACGGTTATTAATCTGAGATCTATACCTATGTGTAAATATTTTTTTATACACTATATTGATAATAATTGGAAAATTTCTTTTAGGCATTGTGAAAACGTGGGTACCTCATGATAGATATTTACCGAATTCTCTCAGAATGATATTGACTCGATTTATGGACATTACAACGCCACCCACACCAAACTTGCTAAAATATTTCGCTTCGATAGCTACGAACGAGAAGGAACGGACGCAACTTGATCTTCTGGCCTCTGTAAATATGTAAATATGTAAATGCAGCAGGTTCTTCGAAAAAAGAACTAAAAAAAAAAAAAACGTTCAAAAAAATATAAAAAGCACTTTCTTAAATAAAATTAATCTTTCTCGTTATATATATATATTTTATTTAAGAAAGTGCTTTTTATATTTTTTATATATATATTTTATATTTTTATATATATATATATATATATATATATGTATATACAAAACAAAAACATCAGAATTTTTATAAATTCAAGATTCTTAAATATAAAGCAAGTTTCAAACTTTTCGCATGACAATAGCGCAAAAGAATATGTAAAAGATTAAATTTCTGAGATGCTTTATGAAACAGGATCCGACAGCTTATGAAGATTGGAGACACTGGAAATTTCCCAATTTGGCTGAGGTTTTGGACGAGTTTCCATCTGTGACTCCGTTCGCTCCGTTGCTTCTGCTTCATCTAACGCCGTTGCAACCGCGATTTTACAGCATCTCGTCATCGCCAGATGTTCACCAAAAACAAATACATTTGACGGTTGCGGTGGTACAATACCGAACGCAAGGTATATTTTTGTATTCTTTATTTCTTTGTTTTTTTATTGTTTTCACTTATTAATTTACCATTTTTACACAGACGGTTCTGGACCGGTACATTTTGGCGTTTGTTCCAATTACTTGCGAGACGTATCCAAAGGAGAATCGTTATACGTGTTTGTACGCAGGTAAGCAATTTCAAAATCTAAACACGGTGCTATTTAATCATATGTGAATTTTTCATTGAGCATTAATTGATATTTAAGCGCTCCCAACTTTTATATGCCGACGGAGACTGAAGCACCGATGATACTAGTAGGACCGGGCACGGGAATTGCTCCTTTCCGAGGTTTCTGGGAGCATCGCTCCTATCAGATGAAACTCCACAAGAGTACAGACATTTTTTTCTCATACAGCTTGTTTATTTTTTACATACGATATTTTATGCAAATGCAATATAATTGTTTTGCAGAACAAAAATTTGGCAAGATTTGGCTGTTCTTCGGTTGTCGTCAGAAAAACTTGGATTTATATAGGCAAGAGAAAAAAGAAATGCTGGAAGCAGGTGTTTTAGACAAGGTGTTCTTGGCACTGTCCCGAGAGCCTGGTCTTAAGAAGGTATGTTAATATATTTGTACTTTTTAGCAATTATGAAATCTATAAAAATCTACATAAAATTTATAAAAGTCTCAGAAAGATTTTATATAGGAACGTCACACTTTCATACATATTTTAGACCTATGTACAAGATTTGATTCAAGCGGAAGCGTCTCAGATTTACGCGATGATAGTGCATGAGCACGGGCACTTCTATGTTTGTGGTGACTGTACAATGGCCGAGGACGTTTATCAAACTTTGAAACAAATAATACAGACACATGGTAAAATGGCAGATAAAGAAGTCGAAGCGTACATGTTATCACTTAGGGTAATTATTTTACGCGTTATTCTCTTCTATGCTATTTTCGAGATTTATATATGGATGCTGATAAGCAATACCATGTCAACCCACATGATTGCCATTTTGAGTAAAATACGTCTAAAACTTTTAGACGAACTTTATGAAATTTTCTAAATAATTCTTTGAAATTTTAAAATATTTTTGTT